>JAXIVJ010010137.1:0-48412 GCA_036785665.1 Chirona hameri
TTATTATGGAGACGGACTTCATTTGCAACCTATCTGGACGCATTGAAATGTTGTTAAATTCGCTTGTAAGTTGTATTCCATTGGAACTGAACAGGCTTTTTAGTTTTCAGTGGTAATAAATTAATCTCGATAGCAGAAAAGGAAAACTTTTCCGCACACATGTCTTCTGCTTTCAGGCCTGATCCCAATAATTCTCATGGCTTTTATGTTTCATCCGGAATGATTCATGGTGCACAATTTCTCACATGATCACATCCGACCCCCAGCCCGATCTTCACCATGAGGGTCCGACCTCCCGGCGCGTCCCGATCTTCACCATGAGGGTCCAGACCTCCCGGCGCGTCCGATCTTCACCATGAGGGCCCGACCTCCCGGCGCGTCCCGATCTTCACCATGAGGGTCCGACCTCCCGGTGCGTCCCGATCTTCACCATGAGGGTCCGACCTCCCGGCGCGGTCCCGATCTTCACCATGAGGGCCCGACCTCCCGGCGCGTCCCGATCTTCACCATGAGGGCCCGACCTCCCGGCGCGTCCCCGATCTTCACCATGAGGGCCCGACCTCCCGGCGCGTCCCGATCTTCACCATGAGGGCCCGACCTCCCGGCGCGTCCGAACAGTCCGTGTTTTTGCCACGGCCGTCCTGCTCCCGTGTATTGATGACAGGTCGGCCACTTGTCTCGGATTAACCGAGCTCAGTCCGTCAGCTCACTATTTATCTCACGTCAAAATCGGCCCCGCGCCATTACAATTACAACGGGCTCACTTTCAGGGAGGCTCGGTAAGCCAGGCGAGCCCGCAAGGCGACCGGTTCCTGAGACGGTGGACAAACATGCTGGGGGTTTCTATAGGACACCCATCTGGGGGCCGATGATCTCTGGGACAAAGGTCACGGAAGGATACTCCGTAGATAATGGAACTCCTTGTGGATTGGCGCGAATTGAATTAACCCTCGCCCTACGGAGTCCTAAAACGACCTTGAGGTTTTTCTTGCATAACTTTTTGGACATGCGGCACATCTTTCTTAAATTTTCAGTAGCTAAGTATACAACAATTATACGTATGCTGTAGAATTTAATTGAAATTAGTTAACAAATTTGGTAAATAATGATGTTTTGATGACGTCATGTTGGTGGAAAAACGATAAATGTTTGAAAAATCGTAGAAAACAGAGTTTTGAAGCAAATTGCAAACGCAATTAAGCTTAGATATAAAATGTCATTGTCTTTAAAATGGCAATCTCGGAGTTTCAAAATTTTGGGTTTTTGACCCCCAAAATGAACAAAAACTTTTTTTTTAAATCACCACAAAATCAAAATTATCAAAGATGTTTAAAAAACCGGAATATATGTGAGAGAACTGAGTATGGACAATACTCAAACAAAATTTCAAAGAAATATCTCTACTTTTGACTGAGTGATGGCTCCCTAAGTGTAAGAAATTCATGACGTCATTTTTGGAAATTACTTTTTGGACTTTGTTTACCAGATACGAATACATAATTACCTTTTATGTATTTCTGAGACAAAACTGGTATAGGGACATGCCTTTTTATTTATATTTTATCAATCTCTCATTTTGAGTTTTTCTGACTGAGCAAAATCGCTGTTCTGGACGTGGTCGATCGAGGTCATTCACTTGACCTGGAAGGTCACTCGTTGACCCGAAACCTAAAGATGCACACCGTTAGATTCCAAACATGACAGGCAACATGTTGGTTCTTACCGCATTGCTCTAAGTTGCTTGGTTTGGAAGTTAACAGGGGGTCTTCTTAGGACCCCCGTAGGGCGAAGGTGAATAAAGCTCCCGTAGGGCGAGGGTTAATGCTGACGAAGAGACTGTGGATGAATTGTGCTCCGAAACATGCAAAGAGGATGGTTTCGACGAAACGACATTATTTTAGCTTATAGCGTGGTGCAGTCGGCAAACCATATGCATTCAAATCCAACTGAAGCTAGCAGTCGTATAGGTGATAAGAAAACATGAAACGCAATTTGTAAGCCCAAATAACAAAACCAGCAAACATACTGCCAGAGGACCCATCATATTATAACACACAATGCGTCATAATTTTCCCAGCTGAACATCCATCACAATTCACCCAGGCTATCGACATCGACATAACGGTCAGAGGGCAGCCTCAGTTCGACACCCGCACCAACACCTCCAGGGCCCGATAACACATTCTAACGGCACCGATCGTGGCTCCTGCCGATTCCGTCCCACCCTGACGACACCACACAGCGATCTCCGCAGGCCTCAATTTCCAGGCCAATTCCGCCGAATAGGTGCGCGCGCGCTCGGCGGCGGAACCCCGCGGCGTCCTGACGCGACACACAGCGGGCCGGCGTACGCACAGTGCGTAGTGCGGGGTCAGGGAGGCAATTACGGGGCTGGGCGGGGACCGAGGGACGAGGCTGGGCGGGGAGGCGGTAGCAGTCACCTGATTTTAGCTAACTGACCCAGAGAGCCGTCTTTGTGTCTGCTGGGAGGCAGCAACAGCAGCAGCAGCAGCAGCAGCGGCGGCAGCGGCGGCGGCGGCGGCGGCGGCGGCGGCAGGGATAACGGTGCCTGACAGGTGTCACGTGGGAGGCAGGCGCGGTGTGCGTGCGACGCAGATCCCCGTCATGCCTGGTCGCTGCGGGGCCGTGGGCGGAACCTGCAGCCTGATCGGGGCCCGTGGGCGACGATGGCGGCGGATACGATCTCTGATAACTGTGTCACTGTGTCTCTTCCACCGCTGGTCCGGATCTGGTGATGTGTCACTGTGTCATTTCTGCCGCTGGTCCGGATCTGGTGATTTGTGACTGACTGGTGATGTCTGCCGCTGGTGCGGATGGTGATTTGTGACTGTGTCACTTCTGCCGTAGGTCCGGATCAGGTGATGTGTGACTGGTGATGTCTGCCGCTGGTCCGGATCAAGTGATGTGTGACTGGTGATGTCTGACGCTTGTATGGATCTGGTGATTTGTGACTGTGTCACTTTTGCCGCTGGTCCGGATCTGGTGATTTGTGACTGGTGATGTCTGGCGCTGGTGCGAATCTGGTAATGTGTGACTGGTGATGTCTGCCGCTGGTCCGCATCTGGTGATTTGTGACTGGTGATGTCTGCCGCTGGTCCGCATCTGGTGATGTGTGACTGGTGATGTCTGCCGCTGGTCCGGATCTGGTGATTTGTGACTGGTGATGTCTGCCGCTGGTCCAGATCTGGTGATGTGTGACTGTGTCACTTCTGCCGCTGGTCCAGATCTGGTGATGTGTGACTGTGTCACTTCTGCCGCTGGTCCGGATCTGGTGATTTGTGACTGTGTCACTTCTGCCGCTGGTCCGGATCTGGTGATTTGTGACTGTGTCACTTCTGCCGCTGGTCCGGATCAGGTGATGTGTGACTGTGTCACTTCTGCCGTAGGTCCGGATCTGGTGATTTGTGACTGTGTCACTTCTGCCGCTGGTCCGGATCAGGTGATGTGTGACTGGTGATGTCTGCCGCTGGTCCGGATCTGGTGATGTGTGACTGTGTCACTTCTGCCGCTGGTCCGGATCAGGTGATTTGTGACTGTGTCACTTCTGCCGCTGGTCCGGATCTGGTGATTTGTGACTGGTGATGTCTGCCGTTGGTCCGGATCTGGTGATTTGTGACTGGTGATGTCTGCCGCTGGTCCGCATCTGGTGATTTGTGACTGTGTCACTTCTGCCGCTGGTCCGGATCTGGTGATTTGTGACTGACTTCGGGGTGGTCTACTTGGCGTGGTAGGATTAAATCCACTATCAAAGACTTCCGCCTCATTCTGCCATAACGCTGAGCAATACAAAAAAAAATCCTCTGGTACATTGAAGGCATCGGCATCCAATGATGTTGGCATAATTCATGTCACATTGTGAAGACATGTGCCAGCAGTATTATTGACCTTGATCAAGGTATGCATGGGTGGAACTTTATATACTTTCGGGGCTGTAGCTACAACTGCATCCTCAAAAAATACAACCCCAATTATGAGCATTACAACCCCAACATTGCCAGTAAATGCGCAGGTAAATAAATACTGCGAACGACACGCAAAATCACCAACAGATTTTTCAATAACAATATTAACCAGTAAGACGCCGTAGTTGGCGATGAACGAGCGAGCGCAAAGGAAATGTATGGTGAGGTTGGTATACGCACACATAAGGGTGCTGCTTTCCTAGTACTGTTGCCTGACACCACACCAAATTTAAACTCGATCGGGCAAGTCGTTTCTGAGATACAAAAAGGGGTGTGCACTTGCGCACGTGCAGAGGCACCCATCCCTGACTCCAGGCACGTAGCCAAGGGGGGGGGGGGGGGGGGGGGGGGGGTGGCGGCGGGGGCAGCCGACCCGCCTCCTGGAGGCCAAGAGGGCCTTTTTCGGCGCCCAAGGGCCCTTTTCGACGCGCGCAGCGCGCCGAAAAGGGACAACGAGACCGCACGAAACGCGGTATAATGGGCTCTTTACCACGCGAAGCGTGGTCTTTAGAGAGTTTAGAGCAATTCAGAGGCCATTTAGGGCCACCAGGGCCCTCTCTGAAAGACCAGAGGGCCCCTTGGACGTTCAAAAGAGCACTGTGCATCTCAAAGTGGCCCCTGGCCAGACCGAAAGGGCCCCTGAGCGGGTCAGAGGGCCCCCTGAACACGTCAAATGGGCCCCTAGCCAGCACAGAGGGGCTCCTGGAAAGGTCGAGACCCCTGAGCATGTCGACAGGGCGACAAAGTGGCCAGCGCAGTCCTTTGACAGGTCATAAGGGCCCCTTAGAAGGCTGGAGGGCCCCTGGGCAGACCAGAGGGCCCCTGGGAAGTTAAAAGGGCCCATGTGCAGGTCAGAGGGGCCCCTGACCAGACCGAAAGGACCCCTGAGTGGGTAAGAAGGGTCCCTGAACATGCCGAATTGCCCCTAGCCAGCACGGAGGGCCCCAGGGCAGGCCGGAGGCCACTTGAGCATGTCGGCAGGGCGACAAAGCAGCCAGCGCAGTCCGACCAGAAGAGTCGCTGGGCAGATCGGAGGGGCTCCTGGCAAGTCAGAGAGGCCCCTGGCTAGACCGAAAAGGTCCCTGGGCCGGTCGGAAGAGCCCTTGAACATGCCGGATGAATTCCTAGCCTGACTGGAGGGGCCCCTGGGCAGGTCGGAGGGGCCCCTGAGCATGTCGGCAGGGCGACAAAGCAGCCAGTGCAGTCGCTGGCCAGGTCGGAAGGACCTCTGAACAGGCCGAATGGGCCCCTTGACACACAAGAGGGGCATCTTGGAAGGGTAGAGGAGTCCCTGGTTAGACCGGAAGGGCCAACAGGCAACAGCACGTAGATATCCCAGATGAAGATTAAATACACAGAGGACTTACTCCACAAGAAAAATATTAAAAGCGGAGCTTTCGGGTATATTGTAACGCCCTTCGTCAGGGTGTTATTAAAAATCGTAGAACGATGAGAAACATGTTTACTTGTTTTTCAGAGTTCGAAGATTTTCACCGGGCCGTCGCTCAGAAAGTGGGAGGAGCTTGTGTGTGTGTGTGTGTGTGTGTGTGTGTGTGTGTGTGTGTGTGTGTGTGTGTGTGTGTGTGTGTGTGTGTGTGTGTGTGTGTGTGTCTGTCCAACGGAGCATATTGGCACGTGGAGCCCAAACGGCCGGGCCGATTTCGACGCGGGTGACACCAGTCGATGCGGCAAAACGGGGCACAGATGATGATACCATTTGCAGGTCAATAGATGGCACGTGGCACGTGCCAAGTACCAAAACGTGGGCGCCATCATTTTTTAGTTTTTCGCCTCCTCAAGTCACACGGTTGGTGACACAGACTTGCTACTCGCAGGTCACGTGCGCGATACAGCGGCCCAATATCCATTAATGGCCGACGATCCTGAGTGGGGCGAAATAAACCCCCCAGGGGGGTAAAACCAAATTACCATTTTGAAGGAGCATTGAGAAGGAGGAATTACCATTTCCGCTGTCAGCTGGTGCCGGCCGGCCGTGGATACTGTGCCGCACAGCAGGAATACTGCGCCGCACAGCACTGAGAGCCGGCCGGCGTAATATTACGTTAACCGGGTCACATAAGCCGGTTAACGTAATATTTTCCTGGCAAATTGCCAGATGTCACTCTCCACCCGGAAAATGGCTATAGGCCGGTCCGGGGAAAAAATAAAAAAAAGTGGTGTAACAAAACAATTCATAAATATGAGAACAGAAAAGGAGAAACTTTAAAATGTTAGTCACCTATGCCATCAAATAACATTTAAAATCCAATAATGCAACACATTATTCCAAAATTACTTAGAAGGACTGTATGTATAGGTGCCTGCATGTAGCCAAGTATATGTGTTGATGATTGTTGATTTACTCTCCATGTAAAGCTGGCGCTGATGCTTCGATGTTAGCCCGCGCACTGCAGGGGCTTTGCGCCGAACACGAACTGCAGGGGGGTTGATTTCCGCCCCCCCCCCCTGAGATCTCGAAAACTACGCTACGTAGCGAGAAGCGGAAAACGGCATTTGATAGCTTCATACATGTTCTATCGAAAGTATTAACTATTGTTTTAGGTCAGGTCAAAATTGAGGTCACCAGAGGTCATCAAAGGTCAAATTTTTCAGTTTTTTCCTGTTTTAGGACATCGCTGCAGAAATTTCCATATATCTCAGAAACTATGCTAGTTAAAAACAAACGGAAAAAAGCAAACGCCAGCCAGTTAAATTTTCAATCGCTAAGGTGTCATCAAATTTGATCTCAGGTCAACATTTGAGGCTCCAGAGGTCAAAAAAGAAAAAAATGACATTTTTTTGCTAAATCGTTTTTTCGCTATTAACTTTTAAGTAATAAAGATAACGGAAAACTGTTTACATCATTGTGTTTATCTTGTCAAGGCACTTTGAATGATATACATGGTGATCTTGTGAAGTTAACTTAACAAATTTGACCTCAGGTCAAGGTCAAGTGGTGACCCAAGTAGGGCATGTTGCATATGGGAAGACGTGTCTTGACGAGACAAACACATTGATGTCTTTTTTACGTCTTTATCTCTATTATGTCGGGAGTTATTGACAAAAAAGTGATGGTGACCTCGCATGACCTTAAATGACCCAATAGGGGTCACTGAACAAAACTTACACTTGGATCATCAATAATATCCAATAATAACATGATCCAGAAGTAATTGGACTAATATCATGCATATCCCTAGCATTTGTATATTTCCCCATTGACTTATTATGGGGAGGTTACGAAATTGACCTGACCTTAGGTCACCGATATTAAAATTCCGAGATAAACGAATTGTAAGTAGGTATGCCCTCATGACATCCTGTAAGTTTCAAACTGATCGGTGAAAAACCCTGGCTTTGTCACAACTGCAAACATTTTTGGAGGTGGGGTCACTTGACCTGGTCTGGTGACCTGACCTGAGATGACCCTTGGATACTTTTTTTCAAAGTGTGCGCAATTGATGTCCTAACAGGTGTGCGAAAACCCGGCAGCGCTACGCGCCGCCGTTTTTCGCTATCTTTGAAAAACCTGAGGGGGGGGGGGGCGGAAATCAGCCCCCCTGCAGTGCGCGGGTTAAGGTGCTGCAGATTGTCGTGCGCGCGATTCTTTCTCTCATGTCGTTGCTGTTGATCCGGACATCCAGTTACTGTATGGTGTATACGTGCAGAATGTACAGCGATCTTTCCGAAGCCAAACAGCAACGGATTGATAATTGGATGTTGGATAGCTGGGATAGTTCATGTATGGCTCGCGTTTCACTCAGTCATCTGTAAACTGTTTGTGAAAATCAAACAGGTAATAAAACCTATGTTAATTCTATGGTATTTAATTATTTTAAATTTTGCACATTTTCGTTTTTTTAGTCGCCTTTACTACCCCCCCCCCCCCCCGCCGGGCGCCGACTCAATTACAACCCCAACGAAAAACACAAAGTTCCGCCTCTGAAGGTATGTATCCTTGATCAAGTATCCTTGACTTTCAAGCCGCACAGACGCTGAAAGAGCGAATAAGGGCATTTCTTACAAAGGTGTGGGAACTGGGAAGGTTTGCTTGCACTTGTTCTTCACATGAAACAACACGTCACCAGCGACAACACGATGAAACAACACGTCACCAGCGACAACACGATGAAACAACACGTCACCAGCGACAACACGATGAAACAACACGTCACCAGCGACAACACGATGAAACAACACGTCACCAGCGACAACACGATGAAACAACACGTCACCAGCGACAACACGATGAAACAACACGTCACCAGCGACAACACGATGAAACAACACGTCACCAGCGACAACACGATGAAACAACACGTCACCAGCGACAACACGATGAAACAACACGTCACCAGCGACAACACGATGAAACAACACGTCACCAGCGACAACACGATGAAACAACACGTCACCAGCAACAACACGATGAAACAACACGTCACCAGCGACAACACGATGAAACAACACGTCACCAGCGACAACACGCAGCACTGCAGTGTCGGAAATGTTGCCATTACTCATTCTATCAAGATCGCATATCGTACACGTTTTCAAAGCACTGCCCCCGAAACAGGGCGATGCATAGGGTTCACGGACTCTTTCTCCCAATCTGTTTCGACAATCAGCTACTGTCACTGTGTGTCACCGCCACCGACCGTGGATCATAGTGAGACGTGACATAGTGACTAGTGACAACTGTCTGATATCTGTCGCGTCTGTCCAGCATGAATGGCGAAGGCTTTTGGGCCTTTGACAAGACTGGAGACGTGGCACCTCGGACTTTTTGTTACCCACCGCTTCATTTAGGGTTCATTTGATTCGTTTTCCTTGCAAGAGTACTAACGACTGACGGGATTTTGTTCCATCAGCAACATAGCCATAACCTATCGAAGGTGACGTCGGAAGTCCTAACTGTAGACGGACTTTCCACGCTGCTGCTCTTGGCGTTGGCCCTTAAATTAGGCACAATGAGTTTGGTGAGCTTGATGCCACTTAAGTATCATTAAGTCAGTCACTAAGTGAAGTAGGTCTTAAATTAGTCATATAAAGAGTTAATAGGGCACATTATTTGTTTATAATATTCATGTACGTATTATAGCATTTTGTCTTACCCTATTGAGGCATGTCCAAACGTATCGCGGTAACTAGTGCATCCTTAACGCACCGCACTACCTATACGGCGGCAGTATTCCAGTGCCGTCGGATGTCCGTCACGACCCTCCACGTCCAGCCCGTCACGACCCTCCACGTCCAGTCCGTCACGACCTTCCACGTCCAGTGCCGTCGGATGTCCGTCACGACCCTCCACGTCCAGCCCGTCACGACCCTCCACGTCCAGTCCGTCACGACCTTCCACGTCCAGTGCCGTCGGATGTCCGTCACGACCCTCCACGTCCAGTGCCGTCGGATGTCCGTCACGATCCTCCACGTCCAGTGCCGTCGGATGTCCGTCACGACCCTCCACGTCCAGTGCCGTCGGATGCCCGTCACGACCCTCCACGTCCAGTGCCGTCGGATGTCCGTCACGACCCTCCACGTCACGACCCTCCGCCGGTCGGAGGTCCTCCGTCAGGCCGTGCCGATCACGACTCCTCCACGTCCAGTGCCCGTCGAGGTGAGTATGAGTAAAGAGTCCGTCACGACCCGCCGCCCAGGCGTCGGATGTCCGTCACGACCCTCCACGTCCAGTGCCGTCGGATGTCCGTCACGACCCTCCACGTCCAGTGCCGTCGGATGTCCGTCACGATCCTCCACGTCCAGTGCCGTCGGATGTCCGTCACGACCCTCCACGTCCAGTGCCGTCGGATGTCCGTCACGACCCTCCACGTCCAGTGCCGTCGGATGTCCGTCACGACCCTCCACGTCCAGTGCCGTCGGATGCCCGTCACGACCCTCCACGTCCAGTGCCGTCAGATGTCCGTCGCGACCCTCCACGTCCAGTGCCGTCGGATGTCCGTCACGATCCTCCACGTCCAGTGCCGTCGGATGTCCGTCACGATCCTCCACGTCCAGTGCCGTCGGATGTCCGTCACGATCCTCCACGTCCAGTGCCGTCGGATGTCCGTCACGACCCTCCACGTCCAGTGCCGTCGGATGTCCGTCACGACCCTCCACGTCCAGTGCCGTCGGATGTCCGTCACGACCCTCCACGTCCAGTGCCGTCGGATGTCCGTCATGACCCTCCACGTCCAGTGCCGTCGGATGCCCGTCACGACCCTCCACGTCCAGTGCCGTCGGATGCCCGTCACGACCCTCCACGTCCAGTGCCGTCGGATGTTGTGGTGACTCACCAGGCGTTATCCCCTATAAGAACAGCTCAGTGAACTTTCAGCCATTGCCCCATGACACGGTCGAGGCGTCAGGCGTCCCTTTCCTAGCCAGGCAGTGAACTGCGTCCCTTTCCTAGCCAGGCAGTGAACTGCGTCCTTTTCCTAGCCAGGCAGTGAACTGCGTCCCTTTCCTAGCCAGGAAGTGAACTGCGTCCCTTTCCTAGCCAGGCAGTGAACTGTGTCCCTTTACTAGCCAGGCAGTGAACTGCGTCCCTTTCCTAGCCAGGCAGTGAACTGCGTCCCTTTCCTAGCCAGGCAGTGAACTGCGTCCCTTTCCTAGCCAGGCAGTGAACTGCGTCCCTTTCCTAGCCAGGCAGTGAACTGCGTCCCTTTCCTAGCCAGGCAGTGAACAGCGTCCCTTTCCTAGCCAGGCAGTGAACAGCGTCCCTTTCCTAGCCAGGCAGTGAACTGCGTCCCTTTCCTAGCCAGGCAGTGAACTGCGTCCCTTTCCTAGCCAGGCAGTGAACTGCGTCCCTTTCCTAGCCAGGCAGTGAACTGCGTCCCTTTCCTAGCCAGGCAGTGAACAGCGTCCCTTTCCTAGCCAGGCAGTGAACTTTTAGGCTGTCAGCTTCCTGTGTCAGGTACCAGGGTTCGATTCCCTGACGGATCGCCATTTTAAAGTGTACCATGGCTGCCAGTGCCACCATAGCATGGAACAAGCTGAACCATACCGACAGCATACCCTCGTGGAAGCTGCGCTGTCGTAAAAAAAAACTAATAACAGACTCCTAAGGATATTTTCCGTGACCCGAAGTTTAGTAATCCTCAGTCTAACGATAGATCACACCTCCGACTCCCTAGAGTAAGCGCCCAGGTCATACCTCCATTCCTTCAGGTCCCACCTCCCATGATAAACCCTCAGGCCGCTCCTTGACCCATCAGCGCCCCTCAGCCACGACCCGGTGACCGGGGGGTGACCCGGTGACCGGGGGGTGACCCGGTGTCGCGTGTCGCCTGGCCGCCGCGCCGGTCGACCCGGTGACCGGGGGGGGGGGGGGGGGGGGTGACCCGGTGTCGCGTGTCGCCTGGCCGCCGCGCCGGTCGACCCGGTGACCGGGGGGGGGGGGGGGGTGACCCGGTGTCGCGTGTCGCCTGGCCGCCGCGCCGGTCGACCCGGTGACTGAGGGGGGGGGGGGGTGACCCGGTGTCGCGTGTCGCCTGGCCGCCGCGCCGGTCGACCCGGTGACCGGGGGGGGGGGGGGGTGACCCGGTGTCGCGTGTCGCCTGGCCGCCGCGCCGGTCGACAGGACGTCGACGGACTCGTGATTGATCTCCAGCTGAGTCGAGCCGCTGATCAGTAATCAGTCACAATCACCATGGTAATCACCCCTATCACCGGCCGGTCAGAGGGGGAAGGGGGGGGGGGGGGGGTGCGGGCAGGTGCCGCACGCTGTCAGATCAGCCCCGACACGCCGTGATGAGTCCTGGTGGAAGGGGTGGACAGGGTTATGATGCCACGCTGGAAGGGGTGGACACTCGGGCGGAATGAATGGAGTAACTGGAACCAGCCAGCCAGAAGTAAGTCTGTAAAGATTAATTGACCCAGCGATGACTTTGTTATATGTCAATGTAACCTGATGGAACTTGTCAGCTAGCGCAAAACACTAAGCCGCTTCAGCAATTTGTTCGTAGATGTCTCACATGTCCTAAAAACAAGACTCACTGCAACGAATTTCGGAGACAAAGATCACGATAGATACCAGCGGAGACCACTGAGCGTCAATTGCATACAGCACAGCTCCCTCCGATGCGACTTGTATTCTTGTGGCGCGCTGTTTTCGGAAATGGCTCGCGCTGCCGTCTTTCACTGTCAGCGAACACATTTCCAGGAGCGGCGCCACCGGCGGAGAACGCCCTCCGAATTCCCCAGCCTGTCTTCTATCTGCGGCGGATGACAGTGGCGGCGCAGCGGAGACGGATTATATCGTTAGGTCGGACTGTCACAGGGAGCGGATGTCACCTACCCGCGGGCCGGTTTGTTTCCGCGGTCCCGGAGAAGAAGAAAAAAACGGCCGGAATTATTTCCGTTTCCAGGGTATGATGCTATCCGGGAGCAGTGTGCATAAATAAATGTTGGCTGTTAATCTCTTGCAGATGAGCATCAGTTTGAAACGCTCCGAACGTTTAACTTGCTTTATCTTTAGATGCATTAAAGGGAAATATTCACATTTCCTACAAAAATGGAGTAATTACTTGAAATCAGACGAGGCCAAACCATATCGTAAATTGATGAAATTTTGCATATCGACATTCCTACCGAAAGATATTTCAAGTTAAAGTTGATAAGTGCTCCACGCTTATAACAGTCAGTACTCAGCAAGTACTTGGTAACGAATTCACTGTTCGAGCTCAAATTAGCAAGCCTACGCATTGCTATTTATCATGAAGGTAGGTATGTAATATGTTTCCTGCACTCTATCTTTTGCGAATGTGTACCCAACTTTTATGAACAATCAACAAGCATTTGAGAAAGGTGCATTGAAATCGGCGGTTTAGTTTAGCCCCGGACGGCGATCTATTTAGTGTTCTCGACTCATTCAAAAAAGACAAATTGGGTGTTTTCCCATGAATTTTCAACATACAGGTATTCAATAAATGCACTCATGAAACATTTATCTGAACCGTTTTCCCGTAATCAATCAATACACATCTTAGAACAACGTGATACATTGGGCGGATTAACTTGGCCCCTACGACAACTTATTTAGTGTATGCGATTTTACAATCAACAATGCCTTCAAAAGAAGGAAAAACGCCATATATGTCGCGCTTTATATAGAGAAGGATCATGCCGTTCGTCACCATATATAAGTACATAATTTTGAATTTACCCAAATTTAATGTTCGAAATAGACAAAGTTGTTATTTCACTTTTAAATTGAGACACGATCAATTTGATACCATACATAATGCAGAATATATGCAGCATAACATAATGCACACAAATCAAAAGGTGATTTTTTAAAATTTTATTACGGTTTAGGCATATAAAAATTTAAATGTATTACGTTTAATTTTATTCCAAATTTCACTGTAACATTACGAACATTGTGACCTTTTAGAACTCAATTTGTGTAGAATACTAGCAACTATGGCAATGTGCTTTCTGCGTGTTGAAGCTGGAAAAGTTATAACTTATATTTACATTAGCCAGAAAAGAAACTATTAATGCATCTTATCTCCATCATTGGTACTTAAGTTTTGCAGTGCTTGTGCGAGGAACATGTATAATTAATATTGAATGACCTTTCTTCGCAATTAAAATGAAAAAGTTCGAAATTAGACTGTAGTCTAATTTCGAAGTCGACGAAGTTCTACGAAGTCGAATTTCGAACTTTTTCATTTTAATTTCGAGGAAAGGTCATTCAATATTAATTTATCTGCATCATATCTCATCGGAAAATCACTTATATGCCCTTTAGCCTTTGTAGCCCTCATATGCATCAGTTAAAAAGAAAGTACAGTTGTGCGACTGTGTGATGGAGCAAACACCCACCCAAGCATGCAGGCTCTAAACATACAACTAGACAGTGAACCTACTGAAACAAACGTAACCTGCCGGCCGCACATAATGAAAGGAACTACTCACGCACAGCAAATTATGCTATATATTCCAAAATTACTTCGAAGTGCTCATTTTAAAGCCTCTAATGACTTGACTCAATTGCTCATACTTAGGGTGTTGTTCCCTCTTGCTCATCCTGCAACACATTCAACTTCCAAAACAGCTCTGACCTGTCCGACCGAATCTATTCCCCTGCAACATGATCTGCAATGTCACCACCATCCGTGCTGCCGCCGGCTTTCTGTCTGCCCCGGAGCGACAACTAAGCGCTGAGTCTGCGTGTCGATTTAGCATCCGCATCCCTTCCGTTCCTGATTGATTCACTCGTGCAGCCATGTTGAATATTCAGCGCCGGTAGTTTGCCGATAATTAATCTGCCCGCGCTGCCCCTATTACTGATGGCTATTTGCCGTAATCTGTCTTCGGGTCGGACCAGAAATTACCATACGCCATTTGCCAATGTCAAAGCTCTCAGATTCAGCGACTCAAGGGTCTCTCCGACGATCGGGAGAAGCGGAGGAATTAATCGAGTCGAGCGGCGGAGCACAGCACGAGTAGCGCACGAGGAAGGAGCCGGTGGAGAATTGTGATGAATCATGCAGCAGATGTCCGCAAATCAAGATGCCACACGTGCGATAAGGATGTCCAGATTAGATATGATAGTTGTGAATATATCTGGGTCATTGAGTGCTCAGGTAAAATGCTGCTTAAGCGTGCACTTTTTATTTTGTGTGTACAATTCATTCAGCCCGGTTTCGTATAACTATTTTACTGAAACGAAAATACAAGGGATGCAACGTCGGATGCAAGTTTTACCCGAGAAGAAAGCAATACGACAGTGCAGCGGCTAGGCTCCTGTTATACCGTCAGCCGGTGAGCGGAGGCAGAAAAAGCAGTGAATCACTGACTCTATAGCGAGCCATTGATTACTTCTCAGTCAACGGCCCTCTATGACTGACTATGTTTTTAGTCACCAGTCTTATATGACTGACTATGTTTTTAGTCACCAGTCTTATAGGACTGACTATATGTTTTCAGTCACCAGGCTGACTATATGTTCTCAGTCAACGGCCCTCTATTTTTTTTCTCTCTCTCTCTATGACTGACTATATGTTATCATTCACCAGTTATCTATGACTGACTATATGTTCTCAGTCACCAGTTCTCTATGACTGACTATATGTTTTCCGTCACCAGGCCTCTATGACTGAGTATATGTTATCAGTCACCAGTCTTATATGACTGACTATATGTTTTCAGTCACCAGTCTTATATGACTGACTATATGTTCTCAGTCACCAGGCTTATATGACTGACTATATGCTCTCAGTCACCAGTTCTCTATGACTGACTATATGTTCTCAGTCACCAGTTCTCTATGACTGACTATATGTTATCAGTCACTAGTTCTCTATGACTGACTATATGTTATCCGTCACCAGTTCTCCATGACTGAGTATATGTTCTCAGTCAGTTCTCTATGACTGACTATATGATCTCAGCCACCAGTTCTCTATGACCGAGTATATGTTCTCAGTCACTAGTTCTCTATGACTGACTATATGTTCTCAGTCACCAGGCTTATATGACTGACTATATGTTCTCAGTCACCAGCTCTCTATGACTGAGAATATGTTCTCAGTCACCAGTTCTCTATGACTGAGTATATGATCTCAGTCACCAGGCCCTCTATGAATTACTATATGTTCTCAGTCACCAGTTCTCTATGACTGACTATATGTTATCAGTCACCAGTTCTCTATGAATGAGTATATGTTCTCAGTCATCAGGCCTCTATGACTGAGTTATGTTCTCAGTCACCAGTTTTCTATGACTGACTATATGTTCTCAGTCACCAGTTCTCTATGACTGACTATATATATGTTCTCAGTCACCAGTTCTCTATGACTGACTATATGTTATCAGTCACCAGTTCTCTATGACTGACTATATGTTCTCAGTTACCAGTTCTCTATGACTGACTATATGTTCTCAGTCACCAGTTCTCTATGACTGACTATATGTTATCAGTCACCAGGCCTCTATGACTGGCTATATGTTCTCAGTCACCAAGCCTCTATGACTGACTATATGTTATCAGTCACCAGTCTTATATGACTGACTATATGTTTTCAGTCACCAGTCTTATATGACTGACTATATGTTCTCAGTCACCAGGCTTATATGACTGACTATATGTTCTGTCACCAGTTCTCTATGACTGAGTATATGTTCTCAGTCACCAGGCATCTATGACTGACTGTATGATCTCAGTCACCAGTTCTCTATGACTGACTATATGTTATCAGTCACCAGTCTTATATGACTGACTATATGTTTTCAGTCACCAGTTCTCTATGACTGACTATATGTTCTCAGTCACCAGTTCTCTATGACTGGCTGTATGATCTCAGTCACCAGTTCTCTATGACTGACTATATGTTATCAGTCACCAGTCTTATATGACTGACTATATGTTTTCAGTCACCAGTCTTATATCACTGACTATATGTTCTCAGTCACCAGGCTTATATGACTGACTATATGTTATCAGTCACCAGTTCTCTATCACTTAGTATATGTTCTCAGTCATCAGGCCTCTATGACTGAGTATATGTTCTCAGTCACCAGTTTTCTATGACTGACTATATGTTCTCAGCCACCAGTTCTCTATGACTGACTATATGTTCCCAGTCACAAGTTCTCTATGACTGACTATATGTTATCAGTCACCAGTTCTCTATGACTGACTATATGTTCTCAGTCACCAGTTCTCTATGACTGACTATATGTTCTCAGTCACCAGTTCTCTATGACTGACTATATGTTATCAGTCACCAGGCCTCTATGACTGACTATATGTTCTCAGTCACCAGGCCTCTATGACTGACTATATGTTCTCAGTCACCAGTTCTCTATGACTGACTATATGTTATCAGTCACCAGTCTTATATGACTGACTATATGTTTTCAGTCACCAGTCTTATATGAATGACTATATGTTCTCAGTCACCATGCTTATATGACTGACTATATGTTCTCAGTCACCAGTTCTCTATGACTGACTATATGTTCTCAATCATATCATATATGCAGCAGAGACGCCCGGGGCGGTGCGGAGAGCGAGCGGCGGTACACCTCGCTGAGGAGAGAGTTTAGACGTCGGCTGGCCGCCGCCCGCGCGGACTTCTTCTCTGCACCATCCAGCATGAAGGAGATGTGGTCCGAGCTTCGGAAGCACGCGCTGGGGCCAGGGAAGTCCACGGGCCCAGGTGACGTGCCGGACGCTGCGGCGGCCGACCGCTTCAACACCTACTTCGCCGAGGTGGGAACCCGGATCGCCGAGGAGCTGGCGGAGCGCCGAGACGGGCCGCCGCCGCTGCCCCGCCCGCCCACCGTGTGCGGCGCGGCGTTCACCGTCCGGCCGGCCACGCTGCCGGAGCTCAGCTGCGCCCTGAGGCGGATGAGCGGCTCCAGAGCGGTCGGCAGCGACGGCGTGTCTCTGCAGCTGCTCAGGCGCTGCTTCGCGGCGGTGGGCCCGCACCTGCTGCGCATCGTCAACGCCTCCATCATCACCGGGAAGGTGCCATCCCTGTGGAAGCACGCCAAAGTGGTACCGATTTTTAAATCTGGTGACAGATCACAGCCTGCGAGTTTTAGACCCATCAGTGTCCTCAGTGTGCCAGCTAAAATTACGGAGAAAGTAATTAGTATTCAGCTGACGGAATATTTGTCTATAAATCGCCTCATGTCACCCACTCAGTATGCGTATCGCCCCAACCGTTCCACTGAGAGCGCCGTCGTTGACCTGGTCAGCACGATAGCAACCCACAGAGACGCGGGGCGTGTAGCATGCCTGACGTCATGTGACTTGTCTAAAGCCTTCGATTGTGTGGACCGCAACCTGTTATTCATCAGGCTGGGCTGGTATGGTATTTCATCGCACTGGTTTCTTGACTATTTTTCGAACCGTACCCAGTCAGTAGGGAGCGGCGCAACCACTGATGTAAACCATGGCGTGATTCAGGGAAGCATACTCGGACCCATCATGTTCAACATCTTCACCAACGACCTGTCATGTCATCTGCCCAGTCGCGCATCTGTCATCTCATACGCTGACGACTCACAACTCATTCATGCCGCGCCACCTACGTCAGCCGACCTAACCGGGCTGCGTCTCGCCGTGGAGGCCGACCTCGCTGCTCTGTCCGCATGGTTCAGAAGCAGTGGTCTTAAAGTAAACCCCGCTAAAACCGAGCTGATACTTTTCGGAACTGCGTCATCACTCAAAAAAACCTCGGACTTCAAAGTTAGCTTTGATGGCGCAGAACTAAAACCTGCACCCAAAATCAAAATTCTTGGCGTAGTTTTGGATCCAGAGCTGAACATGCAGCAGCAGGTCGGCAACGTGACGGGGCGCTGCTACGGTAGTCTCATCACCATCAGCAAGCTCAGAGACACTCTCCCGCAGAATACACTAACACATCTCATTCAGGCACTCGTCTTCCCACACATCACATATTGTCTACCGGCCTGGGCACCACCTACACAGCAACAGCGTCACCGGATTGACAAAGTCATTAATTTCGCCACCCGCATTGTCACCAAAAAGCGCCGACATGAACACATCACTGCATCACGTAGGGCATTAGGGTGGATGCCATTTAACGCACTGATCGAGTACAGAGACTGCGTCCTCATGCACTCGATCATACACCAGCATGATGGGCCCGAGCGTCTCAAAGCACTTGTATCGTATCGTGCCGATGTGTCCGAACGTGTCACGCGCTCAACATCTGCCGGTCTGCTTGAAACATCTCGATGTAGACTTGAGTCGACAAAGATGACCGTGCCCGTGCGTTCTGTGCGGAAGTGGAACGAGCTCAACTGTGATGTTCGTGGCAATAGCCGTGTGCGGTCTTTTAAGAAGAGCGTGAAGGGTAGTCTTACTGTGTAGCTCGCTCCTCGTCAGATTTTAGGTTATTTTAGCATTTATAGTTTATCGCATGGCGTCTTTTAATGTGTTTATATGCTTGTATCACTCTCATGTCATCATCGTTTTTATCCACTCTTATGTGTATGCTTTTACATTATGGCAGATGCGCATGTATGACGCTGTGGTCTAATAGCCAGTGTTACATTGGATGCCACTAAGAAACGCAATAAATAAATAAAAAAATAAAATCACCAGTTCTATATGAATGAGTATATGTTCTCAGTCACCAGTTCTCTATGACTGACTATATGTTCTCAGTCACCAGTTCTCTATGACTGACCATATGCTCTCAGTCACCAGTTCTCTATGACTGACTATATGTTCTCAGTCACCAGGCCTCTATGACTGACTATATGTTCTCAGTCACCAGTTCTCTATGACTGAGTATATGTTCTCAGTTACCAGGCTTATATGACTGACTATATGTTCTCAGTCACCAGTTCTCTATAAATGAGTATGTGTGCTCAGTCACCAGGCCTATATGACTGACTATATGTTCTCAGTCACCAGTTCTCTATGACTGAGTATATGTTCTCAGTCACCAGGCTTATATGACTTACTATATGTTATCAGTCACCAGTTCTCTATGACTGAGTATATGTTCTCAGTCACCAGTTCTCTATGACTGACTAAATGTTCTCAGTCACCAGGCCTCTATGACTGACTATATGTTATCAGTCACCAGTTCTCTATGACTGAGTATATGTTCTCAGTCACCAGTTATCTATGACTGACTATATGTTCTCAGTCACCAGGCTTATATGACTGACTATATGTTCTCAGTCACCAGTTCTCTATGACTGACTATATGTTTTCAGTCACCAGGCTTATATGACTGACTATATGTTTTCAGTCACCAGGCTTACAGGACTGACTATATGTTCTCAGTCGCCAGGCCTCTATGACTGACTATATGTTTTCGGTCACCAGTTCTCTATGACTGACTATATGTTCTCAGTCACCAGGCCTCTATGACTGACTATATGTTTTCAGTCACCAGGCTTATATGACTGACTATATGTTTTCAGTCACCAGGCATATATGACTGACTATATGTTTTCAGTCACCAGTCTTATATGACTGACTATATGCTTTCAGTCACCATGCTTATATGACTGACTATATGTTTTCAGTAACCAGGCTTATATGACTGACTATATGTTCTCAGTCACCAGTTCTCTATGACTGACTATATGTTCTCAGTCACCAGTTCTCTATGACTGAGTATATGTTCTCAGTCACCAGTTCTCTATGACTGACTATATGTTCTCAGTCACCAGGCCTCTATGACTGACTATATGTTATCAGTAACCAGTTCTCTATGACTGAGTATATGTTCTCAGTCACCAGTTCTCTGTGACTGACTATATGTTCTCTGTCACCAGGCCTCTATGACTGACTATATGTTATCAGTCACCAGTTCTCTATGACTGAGTATATGTTCTCAGTCACCAGTTTTCTATGACTGAGTATATGTTCTCAGTCACCAGTTCTCTATGACGGAGTATATGTTCTCAGTCAGCAGGCCTCTATGACTGAGTGTATGTTCTCAGTCACCAGTTCTCTATGACTGAGTATATGTTCTCAGTCACCAGTTCTATATGACTGACTATATGTTCTCAGTCACCAGTTCTCTATGACTGACTATATGTTATCAGTCACCAGTTCTCTATGACTGACTATATGTTTTCAGTCACCAGGCCCTCTATGACTGAATATATGTTATCAGTCACTAGTTCTCTATGACTGACTATATGTTCTCAGTCACCAGGCTTATATGACTGACTATATGTTTTCAGTCACCAGGCTTATATGGCTGACTATATGTTTGCAGTCACCAGGCTTATATGACTGACTATATGTTCTCAGTCACCAGTTTTCTATGACTGACTATATGTTCTCAGTGACCAGGCCTCTATGACTGAGTATATGTTCTCAGTCACTAGTTCTCTATGACTGACCATATGTTCTCAGTGACCAGGCCTCTATGACTGAGTATATGTTCTCAGTCACCAGGCATCTATGACTGACTATATGTTGTCAGTCACCAGGCCTCAATGGCTGAGTATATGGTCTCAGTCACTAGTTCTCTATGACTGACTATATGTTATCAGTCGCCAGGCCTCTATGACTGACTATATGTTCTCAGTCACCAGGTCTCTGTGACTGAGTATATGTTCTCAGTCACCAGTTCTCTATGACTGAGTATATGTTCTCAGTCACCAGGCCCTCTATGACTTACTATATGTTCTCAGTCACCAGTTCTCTATGACTGAGTGTATGTTCTCAGTCACCAGTTCTCTATGACTGAGTGTATGTTCTCAGTCACCAGTTCTCTATGACTGAGTGTATGTTCTCAGTCACCAGTTCTCTATGACTGACTATATGTTCTCAGTCACCAGTTCTCTATGACTGACTATATGTTGTCAATCACGAGTTCTCGATGACTGAGTATATGTTCTCAGTCACCAGTTTTATATGACTGACTATATGTTTTCAGTCACCAGGCCTCTATGACTGACTATATGTTCTCAGTCACCAGGCCTCTATGACTGAGTATATGTTTTCAGTCACTAGTTCTCTATGACTGAGTATATGTTCTCAGTCACCAGGCCTCTATGACTGACTATATGTTCTGAGTCACCAGTTCTCTATCACTGACGATATTTTCTCAGTCACCAGGCCTCTATGACTGACTATATGTTATCAGTCACCAGTTCTGTATGACTGACTATATGTTCTCAGTCACCAGTTCTCTATGACTGACTATATGTTATCAATCACGAATTCTCTATGACTGACTATATGTTCTCAGTCACCAGGCTTATATGACTGACTATATGTTCTCAGTCACCAGACCTCTATGACTGACTATATGTTCTCAGTCACCAGTTTTATATGACTTACTATATGTTCTCAGTAACCAGGCCTCTATGACTGACCATATGTTCTCAGTCACCAGTTCTCTATGACTGACTATATGTTCTCAGTCACCAGTTCTCTATGACTGACTATATGTTTTCAGTCACCAGGCTTATATGACTGACTATATGTTATCAGTCACCAGTTCTCTATGACTGAGTATATGTTCTCAGTCACCAGGCCTCTTTGACTGAGTATATGTTCTCAGTCATCAGTTCTCTATGACTGAGTATATGTTCTCAGTCACCAGATCTCTATGACTGAGTATATGTTTTCAGTCACCAGTTATCTATGACTGACTATATGTTCTCAGTCACCAGACCTCTATGACTGACTATATGTTCTCAGTCACCAGTTATCTATGACTGAGTATATGTTCTCAGTCACCAGTTCTCTATGGCTGAGTATATGTTCTCAGTCACCAGTTCTCTATGACTGAGTATATGTTACCAGTCACTAGGCCTCTATGACTGACTATGTGTTCTCAGTCACCAGGCCTCTATGACTGACTATATGTTCTCAGTCACCAGGCCTCTATGACTGAGTATATGTTCTCAGTCACCAGTTCTCTATGACTGAGTATATGTTCTCAGTCACCAGTTCTCTATGACTGAGTATATGTTCTCAGTCACCAGTTCTCTATGACTGACTTTATGTTATCATTCACCAGTTATATATGACTGAGTATATGTTCTCAGTCACCAGTTCTCTATGACTGACTATATGTTCTCAGTCACCAGTTCTCTATGACTGACTATATGTTCTCAGTCACTAGTTCTCTATGACCGACTATATGTTCTCAGTCACTAGTTCTCTATGACCGACTATATGTTCTCAGTCACCAGTTCTCTATGACTGAGTATATGTTCTCAGTCACCAGTTCTCTATGACTGACTATATGTTCTCAGTCACCAGTTCTCTATGACTGACTATATGTTCTCAGTCACTAGTTCTCTATGACCGACTATATGTTCTCAGTCACCAGTTCTCTATGACTGAGTATATGTTCTCAGTCACCAGTTCTCTATGACTGACTATATGTTCTCAGTCACCAGTTCTCTATGACTGAGTATATGTTCTCAATCACCAGTTCTCTATGACTGATTATATGTTCTCAGTCACTAGTTCTCTATGACTGATTATATGTTCTCAGTCACCAGTTCTCTATGACTGACTATATGTTCTCAGTCACCAGTTCTCTATGACTGAGTATATGTTCTCAGTCACTAGTTCTCTGTGACTGAGTATATGTTCTCAGTCACCAGTTTTCTATGACTGACTATATGTTCTCAGTCACCAGGCCTCTATGACTGAGTATATGTTCTCAATCACCAGTTCTCTATGACTGA
This sequence comes from Chirona hameri, assembly GCA_036785665.1. Classification (NCBI taxonomy): domain Eukaryota; kingdom Metazoa; phylum Arthropoda; class Thecostraca; order Balanomorpha; family Balanidae; genus Chirona; species Chirona hameri. Next base: position 23,148 of record JAXIVJ010010137.1, read on the forward strand.
CTATATGTTATCAGTTACCAGTTCTCTATGACCGAGTATATGTGCTCAGTCACCAGTTCTCTATGACTGAGTATATGTTATCAGTCACTAGTTCTCTGTGACTGACAAATGACTGACGCTCTGACGAGAGCAGCTCGCAGATCATCGCATTTGGCACATGTCTGCGTCCAATGGCTAGTTCTCATAACAACAGAAAAACAGATGCGTGTATTGTAAGTGATATGCATTGTCTACCGCTAAATCCGCTAATGCATCAACACTAGCTGTTTGTCAGTTGTAGCCACGCATATAGGAATATCTCCTCTAGACAGAGCCGGGCGGCCAGTGTGCGTGGCGGCCAGTCCGGGCGGCCAGTGTGTCTCTCGACAGAGCCGGGCGGCCAGTGTTCCTCTCGACAGAGCCGGGCGGCCAGTGTTCCTCTCGACAGAGCCGGGCGGCCAGTGTGTCTCTCGACAGAGCCGGGCGGCCAGTGTTCCTCTCGACAGAGCCGGGCGGCCAGTGTTCCTCTCGACAGAGCCGGGCGCCCAGTGTTCCTCTCGACAGAGCCGGGCGGCCAGTGTGTCTCTCGACAGAGCCGGGCGGCCAGTGTGTCTCACAGAGCCGGGCGGCCAGTGTTCCTCTCGACAGAGCCGGGCGGCCAGTGTTCCTCTCGACAGAGCCGGGCGGCTAGTGTGTCTCTCGACAGAGCCGGGCGGCCAGTGTTCTTCTCGACAGAGCCGGGCGGCCAGTGTTCCTCTCGACAGAGCCGGGCGGCCAGTGTTCCTCTCGACAGAGCCGGGCGGCTAGTGTGTCTCTCGACAGAGCCGGGCGGCCAGTGTTCTTCTCGACAGAGCCGGGCGGCCAGTGTTCCTCTCGACAGAGCCGGGCGGCCAGTGTTCCTCTCGACAGAGCCGGGCGGCCAGTGTGTCTCACAGAGCCGGGCGGCCAGTGTTCCTCTCGACAGAGTCGGGCGGCCAGTGTGTCTCACAGAGCCGGGCGGCCAGTGTGTCTCTCGACAGAGCCGGGCGGCCAGTGTGTCTCGACAGAGCCGGGCGGCCAGTGTGTCTCTCGACAGAGCCGGGCGCACAGTGTGTCTCGACAGAGTCGGGCGGCCAGTGTGTCTCGACAGAGCCGGGCGGCCAGTGTTTCTCTCGACAGAGCCGGGTGGCCAGTGTTTCTCTCGACAGAGCCGGGCGCCCAGTGTGTCTCGACAGAGCCGGGCGGCCAGTGTGTCTCTCGACAGAGCCGGGCGGCCAGTGTTCCTCTCGACAGAGCCGGGCGGCCAGTGTTCCTCTCGACAGAGCCGGGCGGCCTGTGTGTATCTCGACAGAGCCGGACGGCCAGTGTGTCTCTCGACAGAGCCGGGCGGCCAGTGTGTCTCGACAGAGCCGGGCGGCCAGTGTGTCTCTCGACAGAGCCGGGCGGCCAGTGTGTCTCGACAGAGCCGGGCGGCCAGTGTGTCTCTCGACAGAGCCGGGCGCCCAGTGTGTCTCGACAGAGCCGGGCGGCCAGTGTGTCTCGACAGAGCCGGGCGCCCAGTGCGTCTCTCGACAGAGCCGGGCGGCCAGTGTTCCTCTCGGCAGAGCCGGGCGGCCAGTGTGTCTCGACAGAGCCGGGCGGCCAGTGTGTTTCGACCGAGCCGGGCGGCCAGTGTGTCTCTCGACAGAGCCGGGCGGCCAGTGTGTCTCGACAGAGCCGGGCGGCCAGTGTGTCTCGACAGAGCCGGGCGGCCAGTGTTCCTCTCGGCAGAGCCGGGCGGCCAGTGTGTCTCTCGACAGAGCCGGGCGGCCAGTGTGTCTCGACAGAGCCGGGCGGCCAGTGTTCCTCTCGACAGAGCCGGGCGGCCAGTGTGTCTCTCGACAGAGCCGGGCGGCCAATGTGTCTCGACAGAGCCGGGCGGCCAGTGTTCCTCTCGACAGAGCCGGGCGGCCAGTGTGTCTCTCGACAGAGCCGGGCGGCCAGTGTGTCTCTCGACAGAGCCGGGCGGCCAGTGTGTCTCGACAGAGCCGGGCGGCCAGTGTGTCTCTCGACAGAGCCGGGCGGCCAGTGTGTCTCGACAGAGCCGGGCGGCCAGTGTGTCTCTCGACAGAGCCGGGCGGCCAGTGTGTCTCTCGACAGAGCCGGGCGGCCAGTGTGTCTCTCGACAGAGCCGGGCGGCCAGTGTGTCTCGACAGAGCCGGGCGGCCAGTGTGTCTCTCGACAGAGCCGGGCGGCCAGTGTGTCTCTCGACAGAGCCGGGCGGCCAGTGTGTCTCGACAGAGCCGGGCGGCCAGTGTTCCTCTCGACAGAGCCGGGCGGCCAGTGTGTCTCTCGACAGAGCCGGGCGGCCAATGTGTCTCGACAGAGCCGGGCGGCCAGTGTTCCTCTCGACAGAGCCGGGCGGCCAGTGTGTCTCTCGACAGAGCCGGGCGGCCAGTGTGTCTCTCGACAGAGCCGGGCGGCCAGTGTGTCTCGACAGAGCCGGGCGGCCAGTGTGTCTCTCGACAGAGCCGGGCGGCCAGTGTGTCTCGACAGAGCCGGGCGGCCAGTGTGTCTCTCGACAGAGCCGGGCGGCCAGTGTGTCTCTCGACAGAGCCGGGCGGCCAGTGTGTCTCGACAGAGCCGGGCGACCAGTGTGTCTCTCGACAGAGCCGGGCGGCCAGTGTGTCTCGACAGAGCCGGGCGGCCAGTGTGTCTCTCGACAGAGCCGGGCGGCCAGTGTGTCTCTCGACAGAGCCGGGCGGCCAGTGTGTCTCTCGACAGAGCCGGGCGGCCAGTGTTCCTCTCGACCGAGCCGGGCGGCCAGTGTTCCTCTCGACAGAGCCGGGCGGCCGAGACATCTCCCTCAAACCTATTCCGCGAGCTAAAACCTATCATTGCCCCAAAACGTGGTCCTCCCAAATTTCCTAAAAACATTACCCCTGACCAGCTCAATCGGTACTTTGTGTCAGTGGGACCCGAAACCAGGGAACAAGTGGCATCTCTATATCAGAGATCGGGACGCGCCCCGCTGTCCGTTCGCCTGCCGCGTGTAAACGCCGGAGCTTTGAAACTCATGCCTGTTATGTTGGAGCAGCTGCGCAAGGTTGTATTTTCACTTCCCAATAAAAACTCAGGTATTGAAGGGGACATACCTCTCAAAATTATAAAATTGGTTTTCAATATTATTGGTCGCACGCTGCTACAGATTATCAATACAAGCATAGTTAAAGAAACAGTACCCTCAGCGTGGAAGCGAGCGATAGTAATTCCAATTCATAAACGCGACGATCCATCTCTTCCGGCCAATTTTAGACCAATAACCACTGTAACAGGCATATGCAAAATTGTAGAAAAGATCGTTCACATTCAACTGGTAGAGTACCTTGAGAGCCAGTCTCTCTTTAGCACGGATCAGCATGGATTTGTGCGCGGACATTCGACAGCGACAGCCCTTTTAACCGTTGCAGAAGACATTCTTAAGGGAATGAATAATTCTGAAGTTTCGCTTTTAACTCTTATAGATTTAAGTCGCTGCTTTGATGTTATTAACCATGAGACTTTACTTAATAAGCTAGAACTGTTTCAAATCGCCCCGGGATGGTTCCGTAGCTATTTAGAGGGTCACACTCAGAGAGTTAGAGTCGGTGATGACCTTTCGAAGCCACTCCCCATACAAATAGGCACTTTCCAGGGAACGATATTAGGAAGCTTATTGTTTAAAGGGAAATAATGGCCTTTTCCCACTAAAATGGAGTTAGCACTTGAAATCGCCAGACGAGATCAAAATATATTGTAAATTCATCACATTTTGCATGAAAACTTTCCTACCGAAAGATATTTCAAGTTAAAGTTGATAAGCGTTCCACACTTTTAACGACCGGTACTTGCACTATTTCTGACCTTTTGTCAAGTACTTTTGGTCCTCATCAAACTGCGGGCTTTTCCCGTATTATTTTTTTACGCAATGGAGTGGAAAATATATTGTGCGTTCTGCTTGTTGTGATTATATGCCCGGCGATCTTCTAAAACTAACAGCGATTGGAAAAAGTGGCAATAAAATCGGAAGCTCATCGATGCACATCAACGCGGCATAGTTAGTGGTTGCGACCCTCAATTTTTGCAATTCGATTCATTTGTTTTCAACATTAGGAGTTGTGTATAGTTTGTCTGTGGCTGTATATAACACTATGCTTTATTTTATCATGAAAAATAAAAAAATTCCCAAAAAAACTAACGAACAATAACACAAAACTGGCAATTAAATCAGAAGCTCATCGATGCACATCGACGGCGACCTATTTAGCGTCGGCGATTTGTTTACAAAGTCATTGTCATGCTTCTAGGCGCACTTAACCATCTCGGCGCACTTGGCGAGTTGTTCCTGATTAGTATACTCAAGTCCCGTAGCAGGCTTTGTTAATGACGTCATTGGTGCCATTCTTGTGTAGCATTGCAAAATATATCTGATTTCGAGTTGAAAGCTAATTAAAGACTTATTCAAATGATTGTTTTTAAGTTTGAATTTTCTTGTTAATCATTATTAAAGGTATTTTATCACTGTATTTCATAGTAGTTGACACTTCTGAAACTTGTGACGTAATAATATTGTATCCAATATGCATTTCCCTCACCTTTTGCCATTGTGGCGCAGTGCCGAGTGCTTTGCGAATACTAGCTTGCCTGGGGTTCAATTCATTCCGCTCTTATTTTATTCGAGTTGGTATAGTTTGCATGTTGTTGTTATTCATGACTTATACTGATAGTCAGTCATGCATCACGGATGCTTCACGGATTGCTTCACGGATCAGAGCGCTGCTCGAACGCACGCTAGTAGCGCTTTCGTTCTCCATGGCAACCAGGCGTGAGCCAATGAAAAGCCAGAACGTATTCCCTTTCTGGCTTTTGATTGGCTGACGCCTGGTTGCCATGGAGAACGAAAGCGCTACTAGCGGGTGTCCGAGCAGCGCTCAGTTTGATCGGAAATGTCACAGAGGCTCCACAAATGCCGCACTCGATGTTAACAATGGTAGGGAAGGACGAATTTGCCAATGACCTTCATGATGTACACAAGGTACTTGTTTTGTATTTCTTCCAAACTTACAACTTTGAATTTGGGAATAATTTTATTTAATTCTTAAATTTAAATAAAATAATTTTAAAAATATAACGAGAGCCTAAGAAATTGTTGCTAGCAAAATCAAAAGGTCATTATTTCCCTTTAACCTTTTAACCAACGACATCCCCTCTTACATTCCATCGAAGATAAACGGATTTAAGGTAGCATGTGTCCGCTACGCTGATGATACACAGATTGCATTGACCAGTCCCAGAAAACGCATACGGGCGGCCAGTGTTCCTCTCGACAGAGCCGGGCGGCCAGTGTGTCTCTCGACAGAGCTGGGCGGCCAGTGTGTCTCGACAGAGCCGGCCGGCCAGTGTTCCTCTCGACAAAGCCGGTCGGCCAGTGTTCCTCTCGACAGAGCCGGGCGGCCAGTGTTTCGACAGAGCCGGGCGGCCAGTGTTCCTCTCGACAGAGCCGGGCGGCCAGTGTGTCTCTCGACAGAGCCGGGCGGCCAGTGTGTCTCTCGGCAGAGCCGGGCGGCCAGTGTGTCTCTCGACAGAGCCGGGCGGCCAATGTTCCTCTCGACAGAGCCGGGCGGCCTGTGTTCCTCTCGACAGAGCCGGGCGGCCAGTGTGTCTCTCGACAGAGCCGGGCGCCCAGTGTGTCTCGACAGAGCCGGGCGGCCAGTGTGTCTCGACAGAGCCGGGCAGCCAGTGTGTCTCTCGACAGAGCCGGGCGCCCAGTGTGTCTCGACAGAGCCGGGCGGCCAGTGTGTCTCGACAGAGCCGGGCGGCCAGTGTGTCTCTCGACAGAGCCGGGCGGCCAATGTGTCTCGACAGAGCCGGGCGGCCAGTGTTCCTCTCGACAGAGCCGGGCGGCCATTGTGTCTCTCGACAGCGCCGGGCGGCCAGTGTGTCTCTCGACAGAGTCGGGCGGCCAGTGTGTCTCTCGACAGAGCCGGGCGGCCAGTGTGTCTCTCGATATAGCCGGGCGGCCAGTGTGTCTCGACAGAGCCGGGCGGCCAGTGTTCCTCTCGACAGAACCGGGCGGTCAGTGTGTCTCTCGACAGAGTCGGGCGGCCAGTGTGTCTCTGGACAGAGCCGGGCTGCCAGTGTGTCTCTGGACAGACCCGGGCGGCCAGTGTGTCTCTCGACAGAGCCGGGCGGCCAGTGTGTCTCTGGACAGAGCCGGGCGGCCAGTGTGTCTCGACAGAGCCGGGCGGCCAGTGCGTCTCTCGACAGAGCCGGGCGGCCAGTGTGTCTCTCGACAGAGCCGGGCGGCCAGTGTTCCTCTCGACAGAGCCGGGCGGCCAGTGTTCCTCTCGACAGAGCCGGGCGGCCAGTGTGTATCTCGACAGAGCCGGGCGGCCAGTGTGTCTCGACAGAGCCGGGTGGCCAGTGTGTCTCTCGACAGAGCCGGGCGGCCAGTGTGTCTCGACAGAGCCGGGCGGCCAGTGTGTCTCTCGACAGAGCCGGGCGGCCAGTGTGTCTCGACAGAGCCGGGCGGCCAGTGTGTCTCGACAGAGCCGGGCGGCCAGTGTGTCTCGACAGAGCCGGGCGGCCAGTGTGTCTCTCGTCAGAGCCGGGCGGCCAGTGTGTCCCGACAGAGCCGGGCGGCCAGTGTGTCTCGACAGAGCCGGGCGGCCAGTGTGTCTCGAGAGAGCCGGGCGGCCAGTGTATCTCTCGACAGAGCCGGGCGGCCAGTGTGTCTCTCGACAGAGCCGGGCGGCCAGTGTGTCTCGACAGAGCCGGGCGGCCAGTGTTTCTCTCGACAGAGCCGGGCGGCCAGTGTGTCTCGACAGAGTCGGGCGGCCAGTGCTCCTCTCGACAGAGCCGGGCGGCCAGTGTTCCTCTCGACAGAGCCGGGCGGCCAGTGTTCCTCTCGACAGAGCCGGGCAGCCAGTGTGTCTCGACAGAGCCGGGCGGCCAGTGTGTCTCTCGACAGAGCCGGGCGGCCAGTGTGTCTCACAGAGCCGGGCGGCCAGTGTGTCTCTCGACAGAGCTGGGCGGCCAGTGTGTCTCTCGACAGAGTCGGGCGGCCAGTGTTCCTCTCGACAGAGTCGGGCGGCCAGTGTTCCTCTCGACAGAGCCGGGCGGCCAGTGTTCCTCTCGACAGAGCCGGGCAGCCAGTGTGTCTCTCGACAGAGCCGGGCGGCCAGTGTTCCTCTTGACAGAGCCGGGCGGCCAGTGTGTCTCGACAGAGCCGGGCGGCCAGTGTGTCTCTCGACAGAGCCGGGCGGCCAGTGTGTCTCGACAGAGCCGGGCGGCCAGTGTGTCTCACAGAGCCGGGCGGCCAGTGTGTCTCTCGACAGAGCTGGGCGGCTAGTGTGTCTCTCGACAGAGCCGGGCGGCCAGTGTGTCTCGACAGAGACGGGCGGCCAGTGTTCCTCTCGACAGAGCCGGGCGGCCAGTGTGTCTCGACAGAGTCGGGCGGCCAGTGTTCCTCTCGACAGAGCCGGGCGGCCAGTGTTCCTCTCGAAATAGTCGGGCGCCCAGTGTTCCTCTCGACAGAGCCGGGCGGCCAGTGTTCCTCTCGACAGAGCCGGGCGGCCAGTGTGTCTCTCGACAGAGCCGGTCGGCCAGTGTGTCTTGACAGAGACGGGCGGCCAGTGTTCCTCTCGACAGAGCCGGGCGGCCAGTGTGTCTCTCGACAGAGCCGGGCGGCCAGTGTGTCTCTCGACAGAGCCGGGCGGCCAGTGTGTCTCTCGACAGAGCCGGGCGGCCAGTGTGTCTCGACAGAGCCGGGCGGCCAGTGTGTCTCTCAACAGAGCCGGGCGGCCAGTGTGTCTCGACAGAGCCGGGCGGCCAGTGTTCCTCTCGACAGAGCCGGGCGGCCAGTGTGTATCTCGACAGAGCCGGGCGGCCAGTGTGTTTCGACCGAGCCGGGCGGCCAGTGTTCCTTACGACAGAGCCGGGCGGCCAGTGTTCCTCTCGACAGAGCCGGGCGGCCAGTGTGTCTCTTGACCGAGCCGGGCGGCCAGTGTTCCTCTCGACAGAGCCGGCGGCCAGTGTTCCTCTCGACAGAGCCGGGCGGCCAGTGGGTCTCTCGACAGAGCCGGGAGGCCAGTGTGTCTCGACAGAGCCGGGCGGCCAGTGTTCTTCTCGACAGAGCCGGGTGGCCAGTGTGTCTCTCGACAGAGCCAGGCGGCCAGTGTTCCTCTCGACAGAGCCGGGCGGCCAGTGTTCCTCTCGACAGAGCCGGGCGGCCAGTGTTCCTTTCGACAGAGCCGGGCGACCAGTGTGTGTCTCGACAGAGCCGGGCGGCCAGTATGCGTGGCGGCCTGTCCGGGCGGCCAGTCCGGGCGGCCAGTGTGCGTGGCGGCCAGTCTGGGCGGCCAGTGTGCGTGGCGGCTAGTCTGGGCGGCCAGTGTGCGTGGCGGCCAGTCAGGGCGGCCAGTGTGCGTGGCGGCCAGTGTCCGTGGCGGCCAGTCCGCAGTGTGCGTGGCGGCCAGTCCGGGCGGCCAGTGTGCGTGGCGGCCAGTGCGCGTGGCGGCCAGTCCGGGCGGCCAGTGTTGCGTGGCGGCCATTCTGGGCAGCCAGTGTGCGTGGCGGCCAGTCCGGGCGGCCAGTGTGCGTGGCGGCCAGTCTGGGCGGCCAGTGTGTGCGTGGCGGACAGTGTGCGTGGCGGCCAGTCCGGGCGGCCAGTGTGCGTGGCGGCCAGTCAGGGCGGCCAGTGTGCGTGGCGGCCAGTCCGCAGTGTGGGTGGCGGCCAGTCCGGGCGGCCCTCTCTGAGCGGGTTCATTTGTCGGAGCTGGTCATAACTGTCACAGCGCGTATGGCACCCACTCGTTACCGCAGCCGGTACTCAGTTACCGGTACTCGGATGAATAATTAAACCGGCCGCGCCGGTCCTGCCCGCGCCAGTTCCAGTGTCCATAACAGCCCGGTTACCCAGCGCGTGCCGGTTTTTTTCGGTGGTGACACGCGGTCGTGCCGTGAGATCGATCGGGCCGGTTTTCTGAATATGGGACAGCGTTTGACAACGTTTTGAGACAATATTTTGGGACTGCGTTTGGGAAATCTTTTGGACAGCGTTTCATTACAGTGTCAGGCGTGAACGGGTTATCATGGAAATATAAACTGGGGGGGGGGGGGGGGATTATCAGTACTTTTGATGTGATGAATATTATTAGCGCTGTGTTGTGTATGCAACAGACGAACGTGTACCGGCGCTCCCAAGGTGCCCAAGCTGCACCATTTACCTCTGTAACGGTATGTTGGTGCGTATAAGCCGAAATTAAATATGCGTCGCAAAGGCAAACAGATGTTGGTTTATATACAACGATCCTCCTTGCGCATTGGCTTGCACACAGTTAACTAAGTGAATAAATCGCAAAATTGAAATGCGATATGGCAAGTACTCACCAATGTAATGTGAACGGTAACTTTTCACTTTCTGTTCACATTTTATTACACAAAACTATCGGTTTAAAAACCTTGATCGCTGTATTGGGAGGCCACACCAGACACCGCAGCACGGTGATGAATCGAATAGGTATCGTAAACTGTGTGTGTGGTAATTACGACTAAAATAATATAGCGCTAGCAATAGCATTGCATATTACGGTTTTACGCATACAGTTTTTAGAAAAAAATCAACATAAAATGAATATAAGTAATATTTATCATAAACTCATACTATACATTATTCGAAGATAACCTGTGCTGTTTAGATGGTAAAATGAAAGTCAACAAAGCTTTATCAGAGGCCAATTTCACAAAGAAGTGAGTAATTACACATGTTTGCGATTACAAACGCAAGACAATATTGCAAACCTCACAAAAAGTCATTTCACAAACATTCACCACCGCTGAATTACCGATTGTAAAGAAAATTGTAAACACAAATGTTAGTACAGCAGAAACCTTGAAATCAAGAACGTTTGTATTAAACTTGATGCTAATGACAAATAATTTGATTGTTAACAAATTGATTTAACAAATATTTACATTGCGGTTTCTTTTTTTATTCAAAATAAATTTAGTTATAGGGATAATTATCTTTTAATAAACATTTCATCGGAATGCAAACTCTGTTCATAAAAATACATCTTGGTAAGCAATTAGAGTAAAGAGAATTTGCCCATTCACCGGGTGGCGGAGCATAACAACAGAACTACTATCAAAGGAAAGATCGTTGAATTTCTCGACCACTTTTTCACCTAACCAAGCCGATTTTCTACGTCGTAAAGGGTGAAGGTTCACTGCACATTGCACAAGACATCGTTGACCGCTGCAATTATATCGCCATGCGGTTTCTCCGCGCGGAGGCGCCCTTCACATCATAGCGCAATCGGTAAAGTGCACTGTGACTAGACTTCAAAGTTGGAGGTCCCTGTTCGAATCTCTCGGGGAAATAACTTTTTTGGCAGCTATGTATGTATAACTAAACCATTACCCTAACAACCTCGGCAACGTAACAACCTCACCAAGAAAATAACCTGAACAGTCAAACAACGTCAACTATCAATGCAGTTTCTGAAATTCAGAACCCCTGACCCATTCGAATTACAAGTTTGTAATTGCAAACATTTCCTCACTTCTGTCAGCCTTTGAGAAATAGAACATGTGCAATTGCAAACATTTTTACGAACAATATCTTTGTAAACTAGTTTGTAAATAGTAAATTGAGATGTACTGCCCTGGGGTTTTGTGAAATCCAAACTACAAACATGTGTACAAATTATTTGTAATAACAATTTTTTATATATATAATTACAAACTTTTTTGCTTTGTGAAATTGGCCTCAGATGTAAATGCCTGTAACATTGAATCAGACATCCATAGACTATACCATTTAATTATTTAGATATGAGACGTGCCAAATATCATCATGAGTCACAAATCTACGTCAGAGCAGCCGTCCGTTATTCGGCATTCATCAGAGCATATTCATACGGAGATTATACAGATGACTTGTGCGTTGTGCCCGCTCCGAAATGCGCCGAACAAACATTTCCGTCTCATTTGGGCACAAGGGGAGAAGCGGGGGCCGAGAATTCCGCACCAAATGAAGACACGTGATAAAGGCAATTATCATTTATCTCCTTGGCGGAGTGCGACACCCGGGCAACAGTTTCCAGCGTCGTCGATTTATCAGTTTATCCCTGTTCATCGATAAACGTCACAATCGGGCAGAAATCACCGACGCTGAATGCTCAGCACAACCATTGTCCGACGGAGAATCGGAAAATGTAAATAGCAAACATTCATTTCATGCCCGTTGCCGGGCCGGGTCGCGCCGGAGCGCGGACATTTGCAGATGGCCATTCTCCCGCGCCACGTGCCGCCACAGCCGGCTGGGGGTTCTGCTCGCGTTTCGCACCGATATTCGCGCTTTGTAGCCATGCAAATCAGCGGCGAGGACTCGCAGAGGGCTCGCGCCGCGGGGCTGGGGGCTCAGACCTCGGCCGGCCCGGCTCGTGATTTGAGTGGTGCTCGCGGTGCTGCTGGTTATCGCTTCGCGGCGAGACGACAGACGCGAGGCGGTCCGGCGAGTCGGTCCCGCGGGACTGCTCCTCGCGCCGCCGATCGGACCGGGGACCCGCGCCCGACAGTTACAGATGCACGCTCGTTATCCGTGGCTATGGCCGTATGGCTATCAGCTCCAAATTGATACCGGTCATCGCTCAATGGAGGGGGTAGCGAGGGGCGGCGGGACGTTGTTGATGGCTGGGCAGTGCCGGCTGGCAGCAGACAGGGCAGAGTGGCCGGGCCACATGCAACACTTCTATGCTAACTGGGCGCAGAGGGGTCTGTCAATTCCAGCTGGGGATTGGGGACCCGGCTTCAAATTCACTGGGTTCTGACGCAAACCCTATGCGGCATTTTGCCTGTGCGTATTGAAGCTACCTTTAACCCCAATGAGTTTCACATCCCCATGTGTTGAGGGTATAATGATTAGCTTTCTGATACCCCTGTCAGATTGAAATGTGCTGACAAACTAGCGTTGTTTTCGGGAGCCGAATACAATCAGTCTAATTACAAATGAAGGCCGGTTTCACACAATATCGGCATACCACTTACCAACCCTCTAAACGCATACTCGAATGTTACATAATTACACACGGCAGTTGTTATGAACACGAACCTAGCGTCAACTCAGAAATAAAAATGTCGTGATAAGCTGTCGCAAACACACGTGACAGCGGGCACTAATTCGATGAATAATGAAGGCAGATCAGTCGGCAGACCGACTGCGCCGTGTAATTTACCCCGGGCACAAACTGCGCCGTGTAATTTACCCAGGGCACAAACCGCGCGCCGAGACATATTGTATTAGTAAAGCAGGTTTCGACAGCTCGAATGGAATCAATGTATGCAAATTGCATAAATTATAAACCGGCAACTGGTGACGTGGGTTATGCGTGATCTGAGTGGTCAACAATTATCGACTGCATCATTCAGAATTGCTGGCGGCAAAGCCAGTGACTGTAAACGAGATCTGTCATAACGGAAACGCGTGATGTGCTTTGTAATTGCATGGTGGTAAATGTTATGCATGGAAGCAACTCGTATGTTCGTGCCAGGTTTACGGTCCAAGTTGAGTTGAAATCGGAGGTTGTAATTAGTTATGCTTTACAAATAAATGGCGTATATATATGCTTAAAATGAATGTGAAACCTAATAGAATTTAGCAGCACTTCAACTTCTTTCAAGCTCACGAAAGGATTCATATTGGGCAGATAATGATCTCAACAAATTGCAAATTAAGCTCAAAGTTAAGAGACCAGTATAACAAGACGCATAATACAAAATAGGGCAACCTGTATTGCATAGTTTGTATCAATATAAGGTATATATTGACACTGGATTTCCGCCCCGGTAGTGCTGTTTGTTACCCGACCAACACGACACAGAAACCCGACCTTAACGACGGTCGATTGGCACTCAGGCCAACCCGACCAACACGACACAGAAACCCGACCTTAACAACGGTCGATTGGCACTCAGGCCAATCCGACCAACACGACACAGAAACCCGACCTTAACGACGGTCGATTGGCACTCAGGCCAACCCGACCAACACGACACAGAAACCCGACCTTAACGACGGTCGATTGGCACTCAGGCCAACCCGACCAACACGACACAGAAACCCGACCTTAACGACGGCTGATTGGCACTCAGGCCAACCCGACCAACACGAAACAGAAACCCGACCTTAACGACGGCCGATTGGCACTCAGGCCAACCCGACCAACACGACACAGAAACCCGACCTTAACGACGGCTGATTGGCACTCAGGCCAACCCGACCAACACGACACAGAAACCCGACCTTAACGACGGTCGATTGGCACTCAGGCCAACCCGACCAACACGACACAGAAACCCGACCTTAACGACGGCCGATTGGCACTCAGGCCAACCCGACCAACACGACACAGAAACCCGACCTTAACGACGGTCGATTGGCACTCAGGCCAAGAGAGGGACGGCGCGGCGTGGCCTAGGGGCGGCCGTGTCGCAGCATAATGCCGTACCTGGCCGACTGGTGCCGTACCTGGCCGTACCTGCCGTACCTGGCCGACTGGTGCCGTACCTGGCCGTACCTGCCGTACCTGGCCATGGTGGGTACTAGGGAAAGCCGTACTCTCCGACTAGCTCGCAGACCAAAGTATCTGTGGAACTGGAATTGCATTAGTTTGTCGTGGACTCAGCATACATACGGCAATCTCTGGTAATATTGCAACCTGAGCACAAAAACAACATTCAAGCAAACCAACCAGACAAATATAAATGTTGATAACCTATAAGCTTACAAGAGTGAACTTACGTTGCAAAATGTGTGTGTATGTCTCACTCAAACCCCCAAGAATGGTAGGACAGGGCTTATTTGCTTGATTGAATCCTTCAAAGAAATAACACTTTCAGCTCTGTCCGCTGCCAGCCTCCATCTAGCCTGATCTGCCCCTTCTCTCTAGTCAGTATCTTAATTGTTTTATGTTAGTAAAACAACACTTTAAACCTGTGTTTTGTCTGTTCTGGATCCGCCCATGTGGTATGGAATAGCTCATCGAGCATAGACCACGAAATCAGCAGTCAAAGTGAACCGCTAGCACAAAACCAACACCGCATCTATATTACTATTTGATAAGCGTCTGTCTGTCTGTCTGTCTATTTATCCGCCACGAATTTATCTAATTAAAGTGGTAATTCTACATTGCAGTACCACATTGATATAAGCACGTGATGCACGTGATTTTAAGGTTTTCAAACGAGTTTACGGATACTACCGAGTGGTATATAATTCGTACATTTCCGACGCATTTGATACGATAGTTAGACAGTTGTGGTTGTGCAGTTTTGGGCGAAGGTTTGGGTTGTAACTAACATAGAAGGAGGTGTTAAGAAATATTTTACCGTAAAAAAACAGTTTACGGATACGGGTTTTACATCGCTTCACTCCAGTCGAAACTCTAAAGCCATACATATATATACATATATATATATATATATATATATATATATATATATATATATATATATATATATATATATATATATATATATATATATATATATATATATATATATATATATATATATATATATATATATATATATATATATATATATATATATATATATATATATATATATATATATATATATATATATATATATATATATATATATATATATATATATATATATATATATATATATATATATATATATATATATATATATATATATATATATATATATATATATATATATATATATATATATATATATATATATATATATATATATATATATATATATATATATATATATATATATATATATATATATATATATATATATATACATATACACTACTCCTGAACTGTCTGCATGTGTTATATTGTTGCAATATATATTATCTAGCAGGGATGTAGTTCCGCTTGAAGGTGTAATTGTAAATCATCTATTTTCTTGTAATTAAAGGATGTGATCTTAACTCCATGCCTAAGCACCTTATACTTTTCTATATTGAATGATAAGTATATTGGGAAATGGTCAGATAGATCATCATACACTATTCCTGAACTGTCTGCATGTGTTATATTGTTGCAATATATATTATCTAGCAGGGATAGTCTATTATCACTCTGCCTAGTAGGCAAATGTATTAAAGGAAGGAATCCATATGATGAGAACATGTTAAAAAAAACATCAACATTAGCATTACCATCAATGTTGAACAAATCAAAGTTAAAATCGCCAGCAATGATAACAGAGGTTGCTGACTCAGAAACTGTGTCCAAGATATGTGACATGTGTTCGATAAACAAAGTTGGACACGTGTTTGGGGGTCTGTATATTTGCCCGATTATTACCTTGAGCAAGGTAAATTGCATTGTGCAAATACAGACTCTGTGCCAGCCGGACTATTCAAAGGTAGGCGAGTACAGGATGTTACACAATCGTTACGTATGTATGTAGCTACACCACCACCTGTTCGTTCCGTGCGATTTTAAAAAAAATGCAGTATACCCTTCCATATTTCGAAATTTTTCAACGCCATCTTTCAACCATGTCTCAGAAATACATACAATGTCCCATTGTATACCAGAATAGTGCAAGAAGGTAATAACTGCTTCAAATTTATCACTATTTAATATAGATATAACATTGAGATGGAAAATGGACAATTTTCCCGTGTCAGGCTTACAAGGGCAAGTTCCTGTGGTTGTGAAAGTGTAATATTTACATTCCATCCTAAGGCTCTCAAATTTCTGATGCACATGTGAATCAAAATCTGTGTCTACATCACTAAATGGATGAAATATCTTATCATATAAACGGTACAGTTCATTACGACTAAGTGTGTTCAATGGCATGCAAAATAAGTTATACACAGAAGGTGTAAATGAAAGGAAGAAAAGTTGGTCTAACTCAAAGCTGAGTTGGTGTTTGGAATGAATTTATAATCTCACTTTAATCACTGCTGTAGTGCACACAAGGAATGCACACAGCATAACACACACATACATAACAATACATCAGTTACGCATAGGGTCACTGCTGCGTCCTCTTTAGGACATAGGTTCATGTCTGGTCTGCTACTATCCTGGCTTGTGATGGGTGGGTCACATACCTGAGGGTAAGTAATATGACTATCCTATCATATTATGCATTATGTATGTATTATGTATGTACCATATTGTGTGCAGTATGTATTCTACATTATGTATTATGCATCATGCATTATGCATTATGCATTGTGCATTATATATTTTGTATTATATGTCCCTGAAGTATCACATACCCATTATATGTATTATGTGTATTATTTTTATTTTTATTTTTTTCTAACCGCCACCCATTAACACGCGCCCTGGAGGGCCTCTGATAATTACACGCCCTGGAGGGGGGGGGGGCGGATTTCGCCCCCCCCCCCTATGATCTCGAAAACCACGCAACGTAGCGACAAACAAGAAACGGCGTTAGATAGCTCGAGACAAGCTCTTTCGAAAGTATTTCGTTATTTTGTTTTCAGGTCAATATTGAGGTCACCAGAGGTCATCAAGGGTCAGATTTTCAAGTTTTCAAGACTTCGGTTCGAACACCCCCAAATATCTTGGGAACTATGATAGTTAGCATCAAACGGGAAAAAGCAATCGAAAGTCATTGAAAAATGCAATCGACATAGGTAGATTTGAGTTCAGGTCAATAGTTTAGGCTCCAGAGGTCATCGAATGTCAAAAAGGTGATTTTGTTTTCAAAATTGTTTTCCCCAAATAACCTTTTACCTAATAAAGATAAAACAATAATGTTTACGCCATCGCGTGTGTCTTGTCAAGGCGCTTCGAATCATATTCATGGTGATCGGGTTAGGTCAACTGATAAATTTGACCTCAGGTCAAGGTCAAGTGGTGACCCAAGTTGGTCATGTTGCATATTGGCAGACGTGTCTCGACTAGACAAACATATTGGTACCGTTTTCTCTTCTCTATCTTCATTATGTCGATAGTTATTGATAAAACCGTGTTGGCGATCACAAAATTGACCTGACCTTAGGTCACCGATATTTTAAATCCGAGATCAACAAATTGTTGTTATCTATGACCTTATGAAGTCCTGCAAGATTGAAACTGATCGGCGTAAAACTGTGGCTGTGGAACTACTGCAAACGTTTTGGAGTTGAGGTCATCAAGTGACCTGGTCTGGTGACCTGACCTGAGATGACCTGAGGCCAAGAATTTTACATAATGCGGGAAGTTCATTTCTAAACAGGTATACAAAAAACGGCGGCGCGCAGCGCCGCCGTTTTTGCGCTATCCTCGAAAAACCGGAGGGGTGGGCGGATTTCGCCCCCCCCCTCCAGGGCGCGTGTTAATAGGTGACCAGGAGTGCCCCCGCCCTCGATCCCAACGACGCACGACACCTTAAGTTAACACCAGAGAACAAAAGAGAAAATGTCGCGGCACTCCCAGCTAAGAAATGAAAACAAACATAAAAAAGCATATGAAGAGGTAGTTTGGGTGTTAGATGTGGTGATATAAAAGAAGCCGAAAAGTAGTCATTGTTGAAAACAGCAAATGACTGCCCCCCCCCCCCCCCACCACCCCCCCCTCTCCAACTACGTCCCAGGGTATCATCCTCACTCATCCTCATCCAGGACAGGATGAGGATGTATTCATTCATTCTCATCCTCATCCAGGACGGGATGAGGATGGATTCATTCACTGTGTTAGTAAAGGGGATATCAGTCATACAGGGCGGAGGACAAAGTCTGGTCAATTTGAAGCGTTTCTTGCTGGCGCCTCGTGGACCCCACTCAACTAAGCATAGCTTGTTGCCGAGTAGGGACCACGAAGCCAGCGCCATTGAATGGGTGAAAGCCAGCGCCATTGAATGGGTGGCCCTACCTATGACCTACTTATATGAGACTCATGAAAAGCAAACACATTTACATTTAACTAACTTGTTGGACTACATATGTATATATGCATGATACCATCAACTATGCATGCACATGCATATGCATACATATGTGATACTTTTTTTCTCACATATCTCACACATACATATACATACATGCACATACACATACACACACACACATGCACATATACACACACATATACGCATATGCATGTCATGGACATACACACAGCAGCAACTGAGCAACACAACGTTACCCATAACAACCAGATACAATAACCATTTAATTACAACCCATTACTCATAACAACATTATGTGTTACTAATATTGTGGAATGAAGTGATTTTGTTTTCATCACATACTTGGATTGTGGTACCTCGTTAGGGCCAATGCTTCTACATATAATAGCATTCTATAGTTTGGGACCGAGGCATGTTATGGTGAAAAGTCTATAATTCTTTGTTGAAAAAATACTCTGAAAATGTTTGGTTTGTCTTGTAGAGTGACAAATTTCAATGTGTATATTGAACATATTTTGTAATGGGTGAGATAACTGGTTGCATACATGTTTATGCATTATGAGCATCATTTGCAGTTTGGCAATATCTTGAACTTTTAGACAGTTATATTTTTTGAAAACTGGATTGGCACTTTGAAGAGGATAAATCCCTTCTATGATTCGCATTGCTCTCTTTTGCAGAATTAGTATTTTTTAGTACGATGAACATATCCTGTCCCCCAAATAAGGCAGAAAGAATTGATATAAGGAAGTATGAGTGCATTATATAGCTGCAAGAGCTGTCTTGTATCTACACAGTATTTTACTCTACACATCATGCCCACATTTCGGCTGACAGTATTTGTGATGTTGTTTATGTGAGAAGTAAATTTCAAATCATCATCTATTCCTAAGTACTTAACTGTACTTTTTTCTTCAATAAATGCCTCATTCATTTGCACACTTATGTTAATATTTATTTTGCGTTTACTATATATTTGATATACAGTCCTTGATACATTGGGAGAAAGGAAGTTTGCCTGTAGCCAAGTAGATATTTTTGGCAATACTATATTGATCATGATTTGAAGAACATCCGCATAATGATGCTTAAAGAAAATGGCTGTGTCATCAGCATATATGAAAAACTCACAGCTACCATCAATGTTTACTAGATCATTAATATATATAATGAACAAAAGAGGTCCCACGATTGATCCTTGGGGCACACCTATGCCCACATTCTTATATTCTGCTTGGGTACCCCTTATGTTAACAGTCTGTTTGCGATATGTGAGGTATGATTGGAGTATCTCATATGCTTTTCCAGAGACACCATATTTTTTAGTTTTTCACAAAGAATATTGTTATCTACAGTGTCAAAGGCCTTTTTTAAATCCAAGAATACGCCAACAACACATTCATCCTTTTCAAAAGCTTTTGTAATCAAATCTTGTATCAATATAATGGGCATATATGTTGAAAATCCTTTGCGAAAACCGAATTGCCTTTCACAAAGCAGTTTATTTTTTGTGTGAAGTGTTGTAACAATTGAATATGTATAAGTTTTTCTAAGATTTTTGATAAGTATGGCAATATGCTGATTGGTCTGTAATTAGAAAATGACATTGGATCACCTGTTTTGAAGATAGGCTTGATAACTGCAGTTTTTAGTTGTTTTGGAAATACTGCTTCATTCAAGCATAAATTGAAAAAGTGAACAAGATGTGGTAATATTGATTTATATGTATTCTTACATATTTTTGAGTTAATATTGTCAAATCCTGCTCCTACATTTTTCAGCCCACAAAGGATTTCCTCTACTTCATTTGCATTTGTTGGAGATAGAATCATGTCTTCATTTAGGAAATCTCCTAAATTGTCCAGAGGATCTCTAACAGATGTAGTGATTTTGTTTTTTAACTTCTGTCCTATTTCAGTGAAGAACTTGTTAAATTCTGTTGATATTGATATATCATCATCAAACTCTTCACCTGATTCAGACACAAACTTGTTTGAAAGTTCATTGTTTGATGATTTTTGTCGAAGAAGTTGGTTTAGTGTTTCCCAAGTTTGTTTGGGATTGTTATGATATTTTGCAAACTCCAACTTATAGTAATGTTTTTTAGCATTTCTTAATGCTGAGTTGAGACAGTTTCTATTATGTGTTATACTTTGCATTATTCTCAGCATTTGGATTTCTCAGTTTTATACTAAACAAAATACTTTTTATATTTATTGAGTTAAGTAACCCAGGTGTAATCCATGGTTGAATAGCATTATTCCTTCTTGAATTTTTTGTTGTTGAAAATTTTGCAATGCCTTTGTTGTAAGAGGTAATTATTATGTTGCAAGCACTTTCAGGATTTGTTTCAGATTGGAAATCTTCTAGTTCTTTGACTAGAAACTCATTGAGATTATCTATATAGTGATAGTCAAAACATGCTTTGACTTCATTTGCAGATGACTTCTTCTCAAGGGTGATGTCAGAGGAAGAGAATATTGAGAAGTGGTCTGAGATATCTGTTTTTATCACACCTGACTGTTGCACTACTGAAATATCATTGCAGAAAATATTATCAATCAGAGTTGAAGATTCTATGGAAACCCTAGTAGCTTAAGAGATTGTAGGAAGAAATCCATATGAGCACATGAGGATGAAGAATGATTCACCGAAGCTATTTTCTATGAGATAGGATCTATGTTATATGTAATGATATGCAAGGTATTGCTATGCACCCTGTGTACTATCAGTTATGTATACTATGGATATATTATATGTATTACGCATTATGTATTATGCATTATGTATTATTTATTTGTATTGTATGCCCCAAAAATATAACATACCCATTCTATGTATTATGTGTTTTCTATGGGATAGAATCAATGCGATACGTAATAATATGCAAAGTATTACTATGTATCCTGTGCACTACCAGTTATGTATACTATTGTGCTGCAAAATTTATATCAGTTATGCATATGAAGCACACTATGCGCACCACTCATGCGCAATACTATGTAATGCTATGTAATAATATATACTAGTACACATTCGCAGTACTAATCACCAATATTATGTGTAATATTTGCTTAAGTTATCAGTAGGATTATTTAACTGATAATTATGAGAAGACAAGTTGCATGCGTAGGTCCGGGCTGGCTGAGTGGAAAATGGAAAGAAAAAAAGAAAGAGGAGGGAAGAAACAAAACAAAAAGAGAAAAAGAGAAGAAGAAAAAAATGAGAATGTGGTTATATAAACACAATGCTGGAAGAGCCTATCTACTTTTTGTATTTTGTATTTTTTGTTTTTGTATATATTTTTCTCCTCAATACAGGTATACACTAGTCATGAACTTGAAGCTGATGAGCACTAGTCATGCTCTTGAAGAGCCAGCTGCTTTTGTATTTTCTATTTTGTGTTTTTTATATATTTTTTTTTTCAATACAAGATACATACAAGACATTAGACATTTGAATTTTGATATACAAGGCATTCAGGTATGAATACTGCAGATGGTTTCTGATAGGTAAGAAATCACCTGCTTTCAACATGTGTTACCATCTTAGAATGCTAGTACTAAGCCTCAAGCATGCAGGAAGCCCAATGTTCAATTGCAATGCTATTGCATTAGTCCTCCATCTATCACCTGCTAGGGAGGTTATGACCATTCACACAGCATGCCACATTAAAATAGCCTTTCTGCCAGGCTAGGTGCACTTGGCACTCATGCATACAGCATTCAGGTTAAAACAGATAAAATGGCCTTTCTGCCAGGCCAAGTGCATTTCGCACTTATTCACAACATCATACAATGGTTAGAAGTGTATAAAATAGCCTTTTGCCAGACTAGGTACCAGTGGTACTAATTTATTCTTTCACAGACAAGGAAACCATGTTAAAATAGCCTTTCTGCCAGGCTAGGTACCAGAGGTACTCATTCATCATATACACATACAATATACATTATACAACCATGTCAAAATATCCCTTCTGTCCAGCTATGTCCATGAAGCACTCATATACACTGTCATGCCTTGCACATATTGTCTTTTGACAAAGAACATTCATCCATTTATCCAATACCATTGCAAGCTTGTGTCAGAACAATGTCTGGCAGTCACTCTAGAACAATGCATCACCCACGCAAGACACTCAGAACAGCAATCCAAACAGGCACACATGATTGAAATTGTAGTATGATTGCAAAAGCCTATTAATTGTTATTATCCTTGAATGCAAAACAAACAATATACTGATATTAAGATGTACTTAACCTGAAAGGATAAACCTATTTTATAGTGAGGTACCTACTGTCATATGCAAATCATATCATGGTAAAGCATTTCTTGTAAGACATACTGCAAAAGCTATTACATCATTCCACAAGGAATAAACATGGTTTTACATGTTTCGGGAAGCAATATACAGGATATTGGTCACAAACAAATAGTGAAATAATGGATTATGACAAGAGAAAAAACAAACTCAAGTACATTACAAAGTGTAACAATAATTAAATAAAGCTGATGATGCACCTATAAATTGGACCACAGACAAATAGTGAGATCAAGGATTATGACATGAAGATACTTGAAATAAATTGTCAAGTAAAAAAGAAAACAATTAATAGAGTGTCAGCACTGTACAAAGAAGAATATAACACCTGTGTGTAAGTGACTCAGCCAGCCCAAAACTCAAACATACAGAGTCAAAGCACAAAATCATGACAAGTTTACTTTGTGGCCTGTCGTCTGCCAGTTTGCCTCCTACTCGATCCCACCACCCATGTGATCCCACATGTGTAGGTTGTCTGAGGTGGGGTGAGCTACTTTGTTGGGGGCTGTCTGTACTGTTTTGAGGAAATCATCCTCTGAGAGCCAAGGCTCAATTAGAGCATACTTCTTATCACGTGAGTTTCTGGCATAGATCATTCCGTTTTGGTGTGATAGTTCACTATCTGTCCATTTTCACGCAGCTGACCAAGAACTTTCACCATGTTGGCCCTTTTCTCAGTTAGGTTTTCATGTATGATGACTTTGGTGCTGTCACCCTGCGCCTGAGCAAATCTAGCCTGGTATACTGCTTCCCTGTCCTGAAATTTGACAGAGAACCCTCTTTTTGTTTTCAGTCTGTGACATGCCACTATCGTCCCCAGCATTTTGACCTTCAGTTTGTCCTTGATGATTTCAGTCCGCAATGGCTCTTGTTTCGGTAGATGTCTCAAAATGGTCAGAGGGGGAAGAGGGATCCCATTTCCACCCAGAATCAGGAGGGTTTTTCTGTTGTACTGCTCATTCTTTTCTGTTGCTCTCTCCATGTTTGTGACCCTTATCTTCAGACTGGGGTTTTCCTGTTTCAGATCAGCTAACTCAGAAACTATAGCAGCATTAGCCTACTCAAACTCTGCCCTAAGGTTATCAGTTGCCTGTTGCACAGCCTTGCTAATAACATCCTCAATATCCTCCATATACCCAACCCGAACACAAACAAAATAAATCAAACTAGAATAACGGCAAATTAAACCTCCTCAGCCTGAGGCAGCAAATGGCTGCCAACAGGTGCAAGAGATATCTTACCTACAGTAAATAAATAAGAAGACAACTAAGAGGAAAACTACTCAAGAATTGCAACGAAAAAAGACTAAGATTAATTTATATAAGTACTAAACCCCGAAAATCAAACGATATCCTGCGTCACTTTCACCACCGATGCGCCGCGTCCACCCTCGACAACGCCCTGTGAACGAGTGGTATGTATATATATATATATATATATATATATATATATATATATATATAATATATATATATATATATATATATATATTATATATATATATATATATTATATATATATATATATATATATATATATATATATATATATATATATATATATATATATATATATATATATATATATATATATATATATTATATATATATATATATATATATATATATATATATTATATATATATATATATATATATATATATATATATATATATATATATATATATATATATATATATATATATATATAATATATATATATATATATATATAATATATATATATATATAGTATATATATATATATAATATATATATAATATATATATATATATATATATATATATATATAATATATATATATATATATATATATATATATATATATATATATATATATATATATATATATATATATATATATTATATATATATATATATATATATATATATATATATATGTATATATATATAATATATATATATATATATATATATATATATATATATATATATATATAGTATATATATATATATATATATATATATATATATATATATATATATATATATATTATATATATATATATATATATATATATATATATATATATATATATATATATATATATATATATATATATATATATATATATATTATATATATATATATATATATATTATATATATATATATATATATATATATATTATATATATATATATATTATATATATATATATATTATATATATATTATATATATATATATATATATATATTATATATATATATATATATATATATATATATATATAATATATATATATATATATATATATATATATATATATATATATATATATATATATATATATATATATATATATATATATATATATATATATATATATATATATATATATATATATATATATATATATATATATATATATATATATATATATATATATATATATATATATATATATATATATATATATATATATATATATATATATATATATATATATATATATATATATATATATATATATATATATATATATATATATATATATATATATATATATATATATATATATAATATATATATATATATATATATATATATATATATATATATATATATATATATATATATATATATATATATATATATATAGTATATATATATATATATATATATATATATATATATATATATATATATATATATATATATATATATATATATATATATATATATATATATATATATATATATATATATATATATATATATATATATATTATATATATATATATATATATATATATATATATTATATATATATATATATATATATATATATATATATATATATATATATATATATATATATATATATATTATATATATATATATATATATATATATATATATATTATATATATATATATATATATATATATATATATATATATATAATATATATATATATATATATATATATATATATATATATATATATATATATATATATATATATATATATATATATATATATATATATATATAT
>JAXIVJ010010138.1:0-48411 GCA_036785665.1 Chirona hameri
CGACCCTCAGTAGGCATTGTACTGAGCGCATTACTAATTTGTATTGTTACGTACAGGAAAGGAAATCTATCTTAGCTGACAACAGGTGGGGGTCTGCTTTTGAGTGGAAGGGGGGCGGCGGCTGAAATGACGAAAAATGTACCCCCATTTTATACGTGTATTTGAGCCTATGCAGCATTTGTATGTGGATTTTCATGCTATAGTAGGTAGGTACTTGCTAGGTGTTAGTTAGCGCCGCGAAGCGGCGCGATATTTTTACGGGTTTGCCTGATAAAACCCAGAAATATTGGCGGTGGGCCTTGTAGAGGATAAGAGGCTAAAAATGCTATTCATTCAATTCAGCGTTACGACGAACCGAAGACGATAACTGACTTCGTTAAGACGGTGACTTCCGATGTGACGCCGCGAAGCGGCGTGAAGATGTTAATTTTAGGTCCTGGAAAAGAAATGTTAATATTGGAACCAGATCGTGAGTGGAGCCATGCCTCAGGTAACCCGTTTTCCTGGTTGCACATCTCGGTATGATGACAAATATTGAAATGAAGGTAGTTTTTAATATACATTAGCCTCGGATAGTAAATCACGATGGCCGGTGGCAGTCAGCGCTCAATAGCACATATGATAATATTCACTGTATACATATGTACCGAACTGTACAAACAACTGGTAACAGTGCAAATGGTTTAAAGCAGCAAGAGGCAGAACGACTTTTCCGCGCATAAATGGTCTCTGTGGATCTGGAGGAGCCTGTGGGGAGATGGCTTGGGGTTCTGGCCTTTTGCCCCTGGGTCCTGGCCTTTTCCCACTATTAGCTCTTTGGTCCAGCATATTGGGCACCGCTGGAGCAACATCCGGGTGCCGATCTCCTCGTCTTTGTGTTCGCGTCGCCTTCTTCGGAACTCGGCAGACTAGCTAAACATGTAGCCTGCTTGCAAGTGCATATTTTTATGAAAGGAATGGGTCCTGGGGCCATCAATTACCACCAAGGAGAGCCTCTGCCAGACACTTAATAAAATTATTTTTCCATTTCCAAATTTGTATAAACAATTGCGAAACTTGTGTGATGCCGCGAAGCGTCGCGAAATTTTCCAGTTTTTGACATAGCTGGATTTTGACTGCAGCAAAGGCACTTTTTGCAATAAATTGTTCATTTTCCCCGCAAAAAGTGGAGGGTCGAACTTTGGGTTCATTTTCCCCACACACGCCTTCTAAGAGTGCGTGTGTGGGGGGTCAGACCCCCCCCCCCCCCCCTCCCTCCCTCCCTCCCTCCCCTCCCCTCCCCTCCCCTCCCCTCCCCTCCCCTCCCCTCCCCTCCCCTCCCCTCCCCTCCCCTCCCCTCCCCTCCCCTCCCCTCCCCTCCCCTCCCCTCCCCTCCCTCCCCTCCCTCCCTCCCTCCCTTCCCTTCCCTTCCCTTCCTTCCCTTCCCTTCCCTTCCCTTCCCTTCCCTTCCCTTCCCTTCCCTTCCCTTCCCTTCCCTTCCCTTCCCTTCCCTTCCCTTCCCTTCCCTTCCCTTCCCTCTCTCCTCTCCTCTCCTCTCCTCTCCTCTCCTCTCCTCTCCTCTCCTCTCCTCTCCTCTCCTCTCCTCTCCTCTCCTCTCCTCTCCTCTCCTCTCCTCCCCCACCCTGTCCGAATAAAAAAAAACGCATCAGATTTATCATGTTACCATTTTTAAACCTAAGAAATCATTGGACCAGGTGGGTCAGAATACAGCACATTACCGCTCATTATGACCGCGCCGACCACGGCTAGCAGGCGCTCCAGCTATAGCAGGCACTCCAGGCGACGGCTAGCAGCCCCTGTGCAGGCTCGAGGGCCCCGTGCACAGACTCAATGGCCCTCTGGATAAGCTCGAGGCCCCTGGACAGACTCAATGGCCCCTCGGCAAGCCGAGAGGTCCCTGAACAGACTAATTGCCCCTGGGCAGGTTCAAGATGCCCCTGAACAGACTCGAATGGCCCCTAGGCAGGTTCAAGAGGCCCTTGAACAGACTCAGTGGGTCCTTGGGCAAGCTTGAGAGGCCCCTGGGCAAGTTCGAAAGGCCCCTGAACAGATTTGATGTGCCCCTGGGCAAGCTCAAGGGGCCCCTGGACAGGCTTTAATGGCCACTGGGCAGATTCGAGGGGTCCCTGGGAAGACTAATGGGCCCCTGGACAGGTTCAAGAAGCCCCTGAACAGACTCCAATGGCCCCTGGGCAGGCTCGAGAGGCCCCCTGAACATACTCAATGGGCTCCTGGACATGCTCGAGAGGCCACTGAACAGTTTTTGGGGCCCTGGGTGGGCTCAATTGGCCCCCGGACAAGTGGACATGCTCTAGAGGCCCCTGAGCAGTTTTTGGGCCCCTGAGTGGGCTCAATGGGCCCCTGTGCATGCTCTAAAGGTCCCTGAACAGGTTTGTGCGCCCTTAAGTGGGCTCACTTAGGCCCCTGGACATGCTCGAGAGGCCCCTGAACAGTTTTTTTGGGCCCATCGGTGAGCTCAATGGGCCCCTGCACATGCCCAAGAGGCCCCCTGGGCCGACTTCGAAAGCCTTTCAGTGTCTCTGAGGGCCCTTGACATGCACCAGAGTGACCCTTGCTTGGTTTGAGGGCTCCTTTGTGGCTTTTTGAAAGCCATTTAGCTAATGCAAATGGTATTTGGGCCAATATCGGTGGGGCCCCCTGTGGCCCGTAAGGGGGGGGGCAATTGCCCCCCTTACCCCCCCCCCCCCCCCCTCGCTGCGCCTCTGTTTCTTTCCCCCGCAACCCCCAAATGCAGTGCAAGTGGTGGTATTCTACTGCAAATGCCCTTAGCATGTTGTATTGGCAAAAAACTTGAAGTATTAAAAAAATAGAAACATTACCTTGTGTATGTTTCCCTATCACGAGATAAATAGTGAACCTTTAATACAAAACCCCAAAAATGACAATTTTGGACGGGGAAGGGGTATAGGCACACAAAAAAATGGAAAAAAATGTGACGTCTTCAAAAAATCAAGTAAAAATTTTGGAAATCGGAGATGATCAAAATGTTGCCCAGCTCATTGCAGTCACGATGATATGCCTATATGATGCATTATGTTCAGTGGTTTTTGGAGCTACATGCCTCCAAAGATTACCCTGCATCGTGACCTCGCAAAAATGCCCGAGGCTATATCTCGAGAACCGTTGAGCTTAAGGGTCTGGCGATGCCACCATCGACTTCAGAGCACAAAAGAACCTTATAGACAAAATGTTGTCAAAATAAAAAATGTGGTGGTGTGAACTTGGAAATTTTCGGTCGATCTGTCATGGAATGCCCCCGGAACAGAGGGTGACATCATCTATCTGTACTGGGCCGACGCTCCGCGGGGTTCACCGGCGAGGGCTGACCTCTCATGGCAGGAAACCCGCGCTGTGACGTCACCCGTCCGGCAGTGAGATGAGACAGTCGGCCGATTTCTCGTCCGTCCGAACGCCTTAGCCAAACTGAAAATTTGTGTGGTTTCCCAGCACATTGGTCTCTGTGTCGGACACTACGTCAGCAGTTGATAAATTGGCCAGTATTTCCACTGATCAAGCCTATTTCCTTGAATTGCATCAACAACGTTTTGTTTGTGCCCAATGACAGTGACATGCGTATTGCGTATAGCCAAGAAGTCTCATCAATCTCTGTGCAGGTATTCATGTTAAGCGCGTTTCAGTGTTTACTGATATGACGTAAATAGGGGGTTATCACTAAAGGTTGGATTAACGTTGGATTGACGTCATTACACAATCATCATTACAAACTAATCGTCTTCGATGTATGCCACCATTGGTTGACGGTTTAGAGAAGCACCAAAAGCTGATTTTGGAGGGCGAAATCCTACACAAAATATGTCTGCATTCCAAAAAATCATCAGATTCTGCTTGTCCACTAAGATTTGATCCGATGCACTCCCAGGCACCACCTTTGATTTGCCTACGACACAGGGGCGGATCCAAAACCACCGGTGGTGGTGACTAAAACCAGTGCACGGCTCTTCAAGTTTATTTACTTCGATTCCTTTGCCATGCAATGATTTTCAATCACGAGGTGTGTTCCACCATCAGAAAAATAGAACTCAGGATGTGTCGTCAGATGCATATCCATAATGAATCCCCCCCCCCCCCCCCACGAGGGATTTTAACAACAGTTACAATCATAAGAAATCATTTTTTTTTTACTATTTAAAACCTATGTTTATCTTGCACAGAATACGCAAGTTGACGCAAGAGCTGGAAAATTCTGTCTTTTGAACTTCCGGAATTTTAAAATCGAAAGTTATGGTCACAAATACCTATCCATATAATTCAACTATTATATTTTCCAGTAGCGTCGCCACGGTTTCAAAACTTGTTACGGACAGTCCATGACATCGAACTTTTCGAGCGGAGAGGGGGGGGGGGGGTAGGACGTGATCTCTTTTAGGGGTGTAAATGCAGTGTTTAAAGGAAACCAGTCACTTTCATAATGGTATTTTTGGCGCTGAGATAGCAGTTTTGAAGGCCATGTCGAGAAATCCCTTACTGCATACTCTGGTTGTAAGGACTCTCCTGCTGAATATATTAGATATGTTTTGTCCTGTTAAAGGGAGTGTGCCTACTCACATCACTTATTTGGAGTTATTGACACTGGTCTATAGAACACAATTTTCTGAATTGAACCATTACTTCATTTCTCCAGATTCACCCTAGTTGCTGAGATATTCAAAGACTCCAGGAATTTGCTTGGGAGCAAAAAGTTATCGGGTAGACTCCAGATGGCTTCCCACTACTAAAAGCACTGCAACTATCGATTATACCGCTAGCATATCGTTATCACCGGCCAATAGCAATTCGAACAAACAGCTCGTGCGCGCTGATAGCAGCTGCCGAACAACAGAACCTGGGCGGCCATCATGCTTTTCGACGGTTTGTTTACATTGAACCAGACTGGTTAT
Source organism: Chirona hameri (assembly GCA_036785665.1). Lineage (NCBI taxonomy): Eukaryota > Metazoa > Arthropoda > Thecostraca > Balanomorpha > Balanidae > Chirona > Chirona hameri. The sequence continues at coordinate 4,920 of JAXIVJ010010138.1, forward strand.
TAATTTGTATGCGATGTTCGGGCTTGCACTAAGAGCTGGCGTTTTCGCAGCAAATGGCCGCCAGGGACCGCTAGTGAGCCATGGTGTTTACTCTGGCTCACTAGCAGTCCCTGGCGGCCCGAAGCTGCTAAAACTCCAGCTTTTAGTGCGAGCTATCTCGGTCGTATCTTTGGTAGTTGTGTTATCGTGGTTTTAGTTTGGTAATTGGTATTGTCCTTCCAGTAACTTGACAATCCTGGCTGATGCGTTGACAAATCTTCAAACGAACGATAACGGTCATTTGTGGAAATGCCGAATCAGTGCTCAAGGCAATAGATAAGATACCAGAAATGTACTTATAAACAATGTCGCTGCTGTATAAACAAAAATCGTGCATATGACTACGAAGAAGCATCTCGATCGCTGCACCGCCCACCGGTACGTGTTGACATACGGTTTTGACTGATAGTAGTTTGAATAAAAAGAATAATTGAACACCAAAGCCTTTTGGCTATTATAATGTATTTTAAATATTAGGTCAAGGTAAGTCAGTATTCGTCATTGGCATAGGCCGTCTTCAGGTTATTCAGTAACCTGATTCAAATTCTTAACACAATAAATATGAAAAATCAATGGTTCATAATTTAAAAATGTTTGGTAGGTATTTTTAAGTCTATTTTCCAATTAATTAGTAACATTAACATGAGAAATAGACAACTGCAACTAATCAGATTTGTAACCTGAAAATAGACTATGATTGAAACTCTGGTATTAGTTCAGTAATTCACCTCCCCAGTTTATGGTGTTCTTGAGGTCCTTAATAGTAGAAGAGTAGTCTGCTGACTAATATTATGACATACTGAACAGTGGGTTATCTTTCTTGTAGAGGTTGATTTTCCATTGGGTCTGCAGTGCTGGAATATTTTTATCTTTGCACTTTGCTGAGATGCAAAGATAAAAAGGTTTAACACACATTCAATGATAAAGTGAAATAATGTGTTATCTTTGCATCCCTCTTGAGATACAAGATAAGGTCATGTGAGTTCCGACTAAAAATCAAGTACTGAACTGAACTAGACTGAATCAACCTCTACTTAAAAAAAATATGGAATTCTTCATGTCTGCCTTGTGGAAGATAAAAAATATTTATGTGTGTTCCTGAAAACCCTCGCTCCTTCATTGCTCGGTTTTTTCAGTTGCACGCTTGGAAAATATATTATCTTCCGCTCGGAGCCATGAAGAATCCTCTATACTGTCTGTCTACAAGATGGTCTGGGGTGGGGTCCAGGGGGCGATGCCCACTCAGTGGGTTCCACAGCACAGCGAGCGAATGCGAGCGGAGCGTTCTAAACATGGGTCCCTATGACCGTAATTGCTGTAAAGATTAGGTCAGGTTTTATTATGTATAGTTTTTGGTGACATAGTTTTGGTATTACTGGTACGCTTTTCTGTCTGTCGTAATAATACTCTCTTTCTTTGTTATGGACCTCAAGAACACCATTAACTGAGGTGAATTACTGAACTAAAATCTGAAACTGAACAGAAACTTGTCCCTTATGTCATTAGTGTAATTATGTCATTGTCATGTTGTGTTATATCATTAGTGTAACGCTTCAGTTTTATAATTATTTTTGCCTCAACGCTCATCTTCAAAAGAGAGCTATTAGATATTATAATTGTTTTGTAATGGTTATTTTTGATAGATCACTAAATAAATATATTGAATTATTTTTGACTTTTGAAGACAAAAAAAACTCGCTCCTCCATGATTATGGTTTTCATGCTCAGTCCAGACTGGTTACTGATTTAACTTTTTTGGCACGATTCAATCACAATTCATTTTGGAACCTGAATGATTAAATCACTGTTCAATTCATGAAACAATTTTTTTGTGAATTGATTAAATCAATGCATCAAAAAATGTGCATTTATATATGTTCTGTATTTCAGGGTGCCAGGGCAGACAGCCAGCTGTTGGCTGCCTCAATGGCAGCATGCAGATTGAAGGAGGCAATGCGTGTGTGCTTCAGACACTTTGCGGCTATGATTATGAGTCAGGCTCACATGTTAAGTTGAAGAAGTCTGCCATCCCATCACTGGTACGTGTTGATCCTTACCGTTTGTGTATTAAAGTAGGTGCTTAACTTTGATAAACTTTGCCTTGTGAAGGAATACACATATTTTGGAGCACCAATTTCTTTGAAAATCATTCGTAACAGCTTACCATTTGGGCCAAATTTAGTTTACACTTTATTGATTAGCATCAGGGGCGGATCCAGGGGGCAATGGGACACATGCCCCACAAAAGTCTGAGGAGGGCCCCCTCTGTGGACAGTTGGGCCTGGGTCCATCCGTGTCTGAGGACCTGAGGGCCCTTGCCAAGCCCAGGGCACAGCCATGACTGAGAAGGCCCTTTCCAGACCTTTGATGGCCCAACACTGGTCTGAAAGGGCCCTCGCTGGGCCTGAGAGGGCATTTACCAAGCTTAGAGGCCTTACGACAGTCCAAGGGGCCCTTACCAGGCTAAGGGAGCACAAAGCTGGTTTGAGAGGGTCCTTCCCAGGTCTGCACATGCTGGTGGTCCTCTCAGGCCAGCATAGGGCGCTCTCAAGTCTTGCAAGGGCCCTACAATACTGGCATAGGCCCTCTCAGGCTTGACAAGGGCCTTCTCATACCTGAAAATACACTTGGACCGACTGCAGGCCCTTTCAGACTAGCAAAAATGCTTGGGAGCCCCTTGCAGCTCATGGGCCCTTTGACGTCTGATGTGCTACCGCCCCCACCCCCATTTTCTTTCCTGGATCCGCCGCTGACTAGCATGAGAGGTTTGCCAGTGTTGTATGCAAGTGTGTTGGTGAGAAGCAGGCACGTAGCCAGGATTTCGTCCAGGGGGGGGGGCGGCGCCTCGAAAGGGCGTTGAAAGGGCGTTGAAAGGGCCCCTTCCTAAACGTTGAAAGGCCCCCCCCCCCCAAAAAAAAAACTCATGAAAAGGCACGTTATAGGGCTGGAAAATGCAGTATGGCAGATATGGCATGGGCCATACCAACGTTTAGGAGCTTGAGTTAGCAAACTGCCACATCAACTTTGGAACCAGCGACACGAATTTGGAATCAGCTATACCAACTTGGAATATTTTTTTAAGCTCAAGAGTTGTAACTCTTAACAAAAAATTGCGCCGCGGAGCGGCGCGAATTTTTTTAGTATTATGCCCTGGGTTGGTTTCTCATCAATGCGTCGCATTGCGTATGGTGCGGACCTCTAAAATTGCTATATGGTGCGTTAAAAAGTGCGGGGGAAAAGTGCTAAAGTGAACTATTTCACCCAATAATATAGGAAAGTAGCAACATAACACATAAATGCGCCGAGAAACTGACCGTTTTTTTCCTAACCCGCATATAATTAAATTTGTAGTTAAATTGCGCCGCGGAGCGGTGCGAAAATTTTGAGTTTTATTCCCTGTACAACATTTCATTGCTCGAATTTTGCTTCAGTATTACTGCTTACAAATGCATATTTCTCAAGCATTTCAAAGTACCCTGTACAACTGTAAGTATTCTTACTGTTGAAAGGCCCAAGGTCCCTTCAGATCGTCTAGGGGCCCCTCTGACCTTTTCTACGCCCTTCCGACCCGTTCAGGGACTCATCTGGGATCCGCGAAACGAAAAGACATGATGTGGAGTGGGTGATATATATAATACAAAGAGGGCTTACTCAACAGGAAAAAATAAAATCGGATCTTTCGGGTATATTGTAGCACCCTGACGAAGGGTGTTACAATATACCCGAAAGCTCCGCTTTTAATATTTGTATTGTGGAGTAAGTCCTCCTTGTTTTAATCTTTATCTGGGATCTCTACGTGCTTTGACCCTTCCGGTCTCACCAGAGACTCCTCTGACCTTCCAAGAAGCCCCCCTTGTGTGTCAAGGGGTCCATTCGGCCTGTTCAGAGGTCCTTCCGACCTGGCCAGGGACTGCACTGGCTGCTTTGTCGCCCTGCCGACATACTCAGGGGCAGGGGCGGCGGATTGCGGGGCGCAGGGTACCCAAAATCCCCCTCAAATGAAAATCCTGGGGAGGGGAAGGGTCATGTTGCCCCCAGATTGAGCAGACTAAAATCTGGGGGGGGGGGCAAAACTACCCTTTGCCCCCAGGATTTTCGACTGGGGGGAATTTTGGGTACCCTGCCACCGCAATCCGCCGCCCCTGCTCAGGGGTCCCTCCGACCTGCCCAGGGCCCCTCCAGTCTGGCTAGGAACTCATCCGGCATGTTCAAGGGGCCTTCCGACCGGCCCAGGTACCCTTTCGGTCTAGCCAGGGGCCCCTCTGACTTGCCCAGGAGCCCCTCCGATCGGCCCAGCGACTCTTCTGGTCGGCCTGCGCTGACTGCTTTGTCGCCCTGCCGACATGCTCAAGGGGCCCTCCGACCTGCCCTGGAGCCCTCCGTGCTGGCCAGGGGCCACTTCGGCATGTTCAGTGGCCCTTCTTACCCGTCCAGGGGTCATTTCGGTCTGGTCAGGGGCCCCTCCGATCTGCGCAGGGGCCCTTTTAACTTTCCAGGGGCCATCTGGTCTCTCCAGGGGCCCTCTGGTCTCTCCAGGGGCCCTTTAACTTTCTAAGGGGCCCTTCCGACCTAGCAAGGGACTGCGCTGGCTGCTTTGTCGCCTTGCGACATGCTCCGAGGGTCCTCCCACCTGCCCTGGGGCCCCTCCGTGCTGGCTAGAGGCTCATTCGGATGTTCAGGGGCCCTTCTGACCCACCTAGGGGCCCTTTCGGTCTGGTCAGGGCCCCTCTGACCTGCACAGGGGCCCTCTTAACTTCCCAGGGGCCCTCTGGTCTGTCCAGGGGCCCTCCAACCCGCTCAGGGGCCCTTATGACCTGGAAAAGGACTGCGCTGGCCGCTTTGTCGCCCTGTCGAAATGCTCAGGGGCCTCTCAACCTGCCCAGGGGCCCTTCTGTGCTGGCTAGGGGCCCATTCGACGTGCTCAGGGGCTCTGACCCGCTCAGGGGCCCTTTCGCTCTGGCCAGGGGCCCTTCTGACATGAACAGGGCTCTTTTGAACGTCCAAGGGGCCCCTCTGGTCTTTCAGAGAGGGCCCTAGTGGCCCTAAAGGGCCTCTGAAGTCCTCTAAACTCTCTAAAGACCACGCTTCGTGTATTAAAGAGCCTATGATACCGCGCTTCGCGCGGTCTCGTCGGCCCTTTTCGGCGCGCGCAGCGCGCCGAAAAGGGCCCTCGCGCGCCAAAAAGGGTCCTCCTGGCCTCCAGGGGGGGGGGGGCGGGGCGCGGCGCGGCGCCCCGCCGCCCTCCCCTTGGCTACGTGCCTGGTGAGAAGTACAAGAAAAAGTGAAATCAAATATGTCTGTGTAATTTTGCTTCAGCATTACTGCTTACAAATGCATATTTCTCAAGCATTTCAAAGTACACTACTGGTACATACTGGGTTCCAGTGGTATCCAGGCATAGCACGACTTATTTTTTCCTGATACTGTTTATGTCTGTTCATGTGATTTGAATTACACTATAACATAATGAATAATCGAGTAAATTGTAAAATACATAATTCAGTATCTAATGGCATTATATCATTCCCATTTCCACATTTCATGACCTGAGTGACATTGCCTTTCCAGCACCTTCCTGACATGGCTCCGGAGCCTGCAGACGGTCCATCAGCTCTGGTAACCAGTGGCAGCAGTGAAGCTCGGCTGAAAAGGAGCGGCACACACGTGCTGGGTGTCACGGGACAGCTGCAGTTGTTGGGCGCGCGCGACCGGCCGGTGCGGCTGAATAGGAGCGACCTGACCTCTGTCTGTGTGTGTGGCCTGCAGGAAGACGGGGGGGGGGCTGGGGCTGGGCTGCCTCCAGATGGATGAGCAGGATTTTGACAGCTCATTGAGTGTGAGGTAGGGGGAGGGGGGCAAACACCTAGCTGCCCCCCCCCCCCCCGTCTCAAAATGTGGCAGCGCCCTTGCATGTGTGTGTGCCCTGTTTTGAGATACGACTGATGCCTGATCTGACCCGACCTCTAGCTTGACCTCTGACTTGACCTCCGGCTTGACCTCTGACCCGACCTCCGACATGACATCTGACCCGACCTCTGACATGCCATCTGATCCGACCTCTGACATGACATCTGACCCGACCTCTGACATGACATCTGACCCGACCTATGACCCGACCTGACATGACAGCTGACCTGACCTCACTGTGCGTGACATGCACTTGTCATCTGATCTGACCTGACCTCTGTCTGTGTATGACCTGGAAGGAAACACGGCTGCTATCTGACATCTGGTCCGACCCCTGGCATGACATCTGACCTGACCTCACTGTGCGTGTCGTGACATGCAGGGGACGCTGTTTGCCATTTGACCTCTGACATGACCCCTGTCTGTGAGTGGCTTGCAGGGAGACACGTCTGCCGTCTGACCTCTGATCTGACCTCTGCCTGTGTGACCCAATGGGAGAAATGGCTGCTGTTTGACCTCTCACATGCCTGAACTCTGTGCAGGGGCGTCGCCCCCCCCCCCCCCCCCCGGGGGGGGGGGGGGGCAGATTAGCAGAATTTTAACAGCTCAATGAAAGTGAGGTAGAGAGGGGGAACACCTGCCTGCCCCCCCCCCCCCCCCCTCCCCCGTCTCACAATATTGTGGCAGCGCCCTTGCATCTGTATCTTTTGTGTGCCCTGCTTGGATACACAGCTGCTGCCTGATCTCTGGCCTGATATTTGACCTGACCTCCGAGTTGACCTCTGACCTGACTTCTGACCCGACCTCTGACATAACATCTGACCCGACCTCTGACATGACATCTGACCCGACCTCTGCAATGACATCTGACCCGACCTCTGCCATGACATCTGACCCGACCTCTGATATGACATCTGACCCGACCTCTGCATGCCATCTGACCTAACCTCACTCTGCGCGTGACCTGCAGGGGGACGCTGTTTGACATCTGGTCTGACCTCTGTCTGTGCGTGACCTGGTAGGAGACGCGACTGCTGTCTGACCGCTGGCCCGACCTCTGGCATGGCATCTGACCCGACCTCTGACATGACATCTGATCCGGCCTCTGACATGACATCTGATCCGACCTCTGACATGACATCTGACCTGACCTCACTCTGTGCGTGACCTGCAGGGGGACGCTGTTTGACATCTGACATGACCTCTGTCTGTTACCTGGTAGGAGACGCGACTGCTGTCTGACCGCTGGTCTGACTTCTGGCATGACATCTGACCTGTTCTGTGTCTGTATGTCTCTATATGACCTGCAGGCATACACGGTTACTGTCTGACTTCTGACCTGACCTTGGTATGTGGCTGTAGTTAGGCACAACTTCTGACCTCTGACTTATATCGCACAGTTGATATTAACATGGAGTACTTGTTCGTTTGTTGTACATTTCTAAGGTGCGGAGGAAAGGTGAAATGGTGACATCATTTGCTGTGGAGAATGGAATTGGTCATGTTTGGTATTGTTATTGTTACGTTGCTATTGCTTTTACTAAAATGTAAAATGTATGAATGGCTCATCCGTTGACTTTGTTGTTTCATAATACAGCCAGAACAAGTAAGCATGGTTTTTCTCGGTGTTTGAACCAGGACTTAGTGACTGCGCCTCTGGTCTAGTTCTAAGACCGCTGTAGCTGAGTTGTGACGCTGATATGTGATGTCCTACCAGACAGTCAGTCAATCGAACGGGACGTTGACGCTACATGTGGTAGTACTGCAAATGATAAAAGAGAAGAAACGATTCATGAAACCATTTATTCAGAAAACCACTCATGTTAGATTGTAAATATTATTTAATGAAGCTTGTAACTTAAATCAACGGTAAAGGCGTAAAGGCTGCGTAAAACCATGTATTCATCGTAACAATCATTGTTAACGATAAACAAAGACTCGCCCGGCTGTCGTGACATTCTCGGCTGGGCGAGTTGCCGGCGCTATCACCGATGTTCCATTACAGCTTATCAGTACGCCCTCCCGCCAACGAGTTGCGGAACAACCGCGCAGACAACACAACAAGGAAGCCTGAAAGCAGTGAATACTGAACACAATATAAGATTGGCACTGTTCTGTGACAAAAAAAATAGCAACCCACCACAATGGAGAATGAAGACAGAAATCTCCCACAAAAAAAAACACAGTAACATTGTTCTTTGCTACTGGTGTCTTAAACGAGGAAAGTACACCATTGTTGAAATATTGCTTTCCCATTTTCACAAAAAGGGAAAAAATATCACCAGAAATGGGGAAAATCGCCCCCTCCCATTCCAATTATATTAAATTATATATTGAAGATGTCCATTTTTTAAAAATATTCACTTCATGTAAGTGCAATAAAATTATTGCAAATGCAAATAAATCTGCAAAATAATTGCAAATAAATATATTGCAATAAAAAGACCATAGGGCATAGACACATGCTGTTGAAATGCATCTAAATCAGCGTTACCAGCTTTACAGCTTTCCATAAACTTGAACTCTTCTTCTTAGTTAGTCATCCAAGATTCATCTTTCCTCACTGCTTATATTTTTGTCTATACAATCACAGCTCTATGATACCAGTAACACTGCTGACTGCAGCCAAGGCCATTGCAGCCATCACCCGAAACTTGTGCAATATGTACCGACATGTATTGAATAAGTGGTGGAGTAGTGTGATTGTATGCCATTTTGTACTGACAATATGTATTGTCATTATAAGCAGACTTTGATTCAACATTTGTAATGATTCAATCACAATTCATTTAATCTTTGGGACCTGAATTATTAAATCACCATTTGATTCATGGATTTTTTTTTAATCGTTTTTTCAGATTCAAAGAATAAAAAAAAATATGTTAATTGATTCACATTTGCTTCAACATTTAAATATATATGACATTTAAGCTATATCAACATTTAAATATATACACGACTGAGGGAGATAATCTTGCTAAGGAGCTCAGTGTATCGTTTGGATCAGTGAGGCCATGTGGCCTTTCTAAATTCTCCATGTTTATAAGTATAAGTAAGTATAAGTATTAAATATATATGTTGAATTTGTCAAATCAATAAAAATGGAAACATACCTACATGTGTGTGGTCATTAAACCATTGTTACAGCAAAAATATCAGATTGGCCATTATTGTCTTATATTGACAATTTATATTGAAAATAACTTACATTTACATTGCCAATTTAGGTATGTGTAAATCCATTAGCATAAATCACACATGTTCCTCACTTAACTTATTTGCCTTTTAAAGTTAAAAACACTCATCACTTTTTAGCTGGTACCATGGACGCTGACTAACACCATTGGTAGCTGTTGGTAGGGTGAACTGCTGTAACCTCGGACACATCATAACCTTGGACTTTTTATGCCATCAGAATGTTAACAATACAGACACACTGTGCGCCAGTAGCCCCTATACTCTGATAGCATGACAAGCCTGAGGTAAGACATGTCTGAAGATTGGGCTTTTACCATACCTACAGTGTTATAGGTACCAACTTGCAGTAAATATCCGGTAGCTAATTCCCATTCTCATAAAAGTATAATTAAATTATGTTCACACAATTGATATTTTTAACATAAAGGTAGGTGTAGCATGTATTGATGTCTTACTTATTCTAAATTGAAATAAGTATTAACTGCGCATAGGTGGTAGGTACCTACCTAGTACCTACCACAACAATAAGAAACATGGAATTAAATTGAATTACAGGCTCCTAGAATTGCTTTGGAGCTGGTGTGCAGAGTGGAAAACTCTGACTAAAATAAGTATAAAGAGTGGAAAATTACACCAAAAAGCATATGTACCAGGCTTTATAGCCAAATTACCTGCTCACCAAAATTAGTTATTACCTATGCCAATTTTTACCTGTCTTTTCGTCCACAGGCTGTCCCTATCATTACATCCATAAATCAGTATCAGGTTTCCAATTATCCAATACATTTTAAAATAAGGAGTGGGAAATTCACAGTAAAACTCAGGAAAAAGAGTGCAAAAATAGTATCCATAGGGTGTCATTTTCCACCAAAATTTCCCAATGCTAGGACACTGAATTAAAATGTATCTAAATCGGCCTTTTTACAGTTTTCAATAAACTTACACAGCTTTCTGTAGTCAAAGAGCTCAATATCTCACTTTAGTATTTACCAAATCATTACTTTTGATACAACAGGAGCTATACGATCCCAGATAAACTGCAACCACCAGCACCAACCCCAACCCCAAGGTGATATATCCCCAAACCCAAGGCGATATGTATAACCCAAACCCAAACCCACGCAAGCGCACGTATTCAATAGGCGGAACGTATTTTATCTACCGTGGCCTGGGCGAAACGATCGGCCTGTATTTTGTCTTAGGTGCGTCGTTCACGTAGCAATTTGTTACCTCTGATTACCTTCACCGTAGTGGGGATCGTTTTTTCGATATCGAAACGAAAAATAAGTAAAAACAATTTAAGTGAAAATTCAACTAAAGGGGCTCCAGATGTAAATTTCGTTGTATCCAGCCATCACAACAATAGCTACTTATCGTAGGAAAAATAATTTTGACAGATCAAAACAGTAGGCACACTCCCTTTAATCAGCGTTGTCAAAAACGTAGCGCTGTGTCGAGAAGCTTCAATATGTAAGCATGTGATGAAAGGAGCGTTACTGGACCAGCGAGCGAACCATTCGCACTGACAATATTATTATAGTTGTGTCATTACAGCTAGGATAATATTGTCATCCATATTATCCTATCCTTGTGTTAAGTCTCACCCTGTTCCGAAGGATATGGGGGCCGGGACGATGACGGGCCGGGATTTTTTCTTCTTCAGAGACCCGCCGAGGGATTTGAACCCCGGTCCCCGACACAGAAAGCAAATGGCTTTATACCACTGTCAGATTGCTCTCACGAAGCAAACAATAGCATAGCAACATGCGCCATTTTCCAATTGTGCGGAGCTTTCGCAATCTATACTGAAAATGCGTGTCTATGTTATCGAAATATATTGCTTTCGAGAAAGAAAAAAATTGGGGGTATATCTGGATAATTTAGCCAAATATGCAACATGACCAACCTGGGTCATGAGGTCATATTTTGAACTTGACCCGATCCGGTCACCATAAAAATGGTTCGGATTGTCTTAATGAGGCAAACACGATGGAGTTAAAATTATTGCCTTATCTTTATTTTGGTAAAAAGTTATGCACGAACAACGTTTGGGAAGAAAATGCCAACATGACCTTTGGTTACCTCTGGAGCCTAAACTGTTTACCTTATATACAATTTGAGGACACCTAAGCGTATAATTTCCAAGAGCTTTCGTCTGCCGTCCGTTTGTTCCAAGCTATCATAGTTCCCGAGATATTTGGGGTGGTTCTCGAGCGAAGTCCTAAACTAGGAAAATTTTACCTTTGATGACCTCTGGAACCTCAATATTGACCTGAGCGAAAAACTCACAAGCGTATGAACAAGGTGGCCGTGAAGCCATGGCTGCCCCATGCCCCTACAAAAGGTTCGCCATGATGGAGAAGAGTCCAAATCTGCAAAGACGTCTTCCACAGCGGGGTTGGGTTTCTCTCAACTTCAAGACGAGGTCAAAGTTTCACTGCCCCCCCCCCCCCCCACGCCCACGCCCATGCCCACGCCCACGCCCACGCCCACGCCCACGCCCACGCCCACGCCCACGCCCACGCCCACGCCCCCGTCCCCGCCCCGCACACACGCACACGCACACGCACACGCACACGCACACGCACACGCACACGCACACGCACACGCACACGCACACGCACACGCACACGCACACACGCACACACACACACACACACACACACACACACACACACACACACACACACACACACACACACACACACACACACACACACACACACACACACACACACACACTTATAGTGACTTTTTTGTTTTGATTTGTTGTGGGGTTGTAATAGCCACAAGCCGATTGAGGATGACTCCAATACACGTCTGTCGTCTGTCTGACGTTAACGAACCCGGGTCTCTGACCCGGCACCGACTGAACCGAATTTATATATCCATCACTTCGATAATCTGCAACGCTCCCGGCTCCGTTCACCGACCCGAACTGCTTTCTACCACATAAAAGAAACATGGAATCAAAACTTGGCCAGTAGAAAGCGCGGATGACGGCTTCCCGCGCTTCCTGGTGATTTCCAGTGTAACTGACTGCATCATAAGTCGGAAGTCGGTGGCGCGACTCACTAGGGTGCAGTGAACTTTCAGCGATAGAGCACCACCAGGCCTGATTGACCTGATATACCAGACCTGATAGGAGACCAGACCACCAGACCTGATTACAGACCTGAGCAGCATACCGAAGTTAACAACTCACCGGAATCGCGCTGTTGCGCCGGATTTTGTATTCGGATGAAGCCCACGCCTCAGTCCAGTCGGGTTACTGCACAGCAACAGAATGAAAGAGAAAGGATGAAGTGCGGTAAGTGAAACGCCGCCCTGGCGATCGTCCATGGTGCCTTCACCTGCGGGGCGAAGGAATGAAAGAGAAAGGATGAAGTGCGGTAAGTGAAACGCCGCCCTGGCGATCGTCCATGGTGCCTTCACCTGCGGGGCGAAGGAATGAAAGAGAAAGGATGAAGTGCGGTAAGTGAAACGCCGCCCTGGCGATCGTCCATGGTGCCTTCACCTGCGGGACGAAGGAATGAAAGAGAAAAGATGCAGTGCGGTAAGTGAAACGCCGCCCTGGCGATCGTCCATGGTGCCTTCACCTGCGGGACTAAGGTGTTGGGAAGGCCCATGCCATGAAGCAGGCACGTAGCCAAGGGGCCCCGGGCAGAGGGTGGCGGCCCGCGCAGCCGGGTATGGCGCGGGCTGTCGCTCCTGGCCGCCATGTTGGATCGCCGAACCGAACGCGGATTAACACAGCGGGGCTGTTGGGGGTTGCAATCCCGGACCAGTATCTCGACAACCACGAGTCGCACAGATATGGGACAAACACAGATGTGTAGAGAAATGATCGGCCCGGAGTATGCACTATGTCGATATAATAAATACAAAATCAATACAAATTATACAGCTGTAAAGCACAATCAAATCCGTCCAATATCCACCCAACATGTATTAATATTTACAAGCATGAAGCTTATAATGACAGGTTTAATGAAACACGTCCGACCCCTCCATCATACTCCTCGCCACCCCTTGCCCGGCCCGGCGTTCCAGCGTGGCGGTAGAGAAATGATCGGCCCGGAGTATGCACTATGTCGATATAATAAATACAAAATCAATAAAAATTATACAGCTGTAAAGCACAATCAAATCCGTCCAATATCCACCCAACATGTATTCATATTTACAAGCATGAAGCTTATAATGACAGGTTTAATGAAACACGTCCGACCCCTCCATCATACTCCTCGCCACCCCTCGCCCGGCCCGGCGTTCCAGCGTGGCGGCCGGCCGCGACCGCTCTCGGGCACCCTTGTCCCTTCCAGTTGTTATAGAGTTCAGTGGCCCCGGGGGAGGGGGGCACAGCGCGGCCGCCGCCGACCGGCTGGCCGGTCGGGTCAAGTCATGACCGGCGGCGGTCGCATGGCCTCTGACGTCACATCGTGTACAGCCTCGAAGTTGGTCGAGCTGGGCCGGCGTCCAGTCCCGGTCAGAGGCTACGTTTGGCAAATATGGTGCATGCAATTGTCTAAAAGTACCATTTGTAGCGATCGGAGATTGCTGGATATTTGTCACGATCTCCTTGAATAGCTGAGCTAGTAGACAGAGCTAGGTTTTTCAACATGCGATGCACCGTTTGTCCGTGACTGGCCGAGGGCCCGCTCCGTGAGCCGGGTCGGCGGCGCGCAGTGCTCAGCTCGCGCGTCGCGAGGGGCGATTCTGCGTGTGAGGCGCGGGTGGGAGTGCGCCGTAGTGACGAAACTGGGAGCGCTTGGCTTTGATGCAGCCGTGCAACCAACCAAACTATCTAATGGCTTTGCATTCTATGAGACCTTGTCGTGCAGAGCATGACGAATCGGTAGACATGCCATTGGTCTGCATTTTCCCCATACCATACGCGATAGCCCTGTCCAAACGAAAGGGGCGCGAATTCGGACAAAATGTCGATTTAAAAAAAAAGTCCTCGATGGATTTGTGAAAAATTTACATCGCTGGATTCCGCGTGAGCTCAGCTTTCGAATGGTGCATCTCCCGTAGTTTGAGCCTTCCGAACCCTTCCAACGAACCGTGTGCAGTGCCTTCACCTGTGGGGCTAAGGTGTTGGGAAGGCCCATGCCATGAATGAAGGCGGCCGCCACTCCCGGAGACTGGTTGGCCGCCACTCCTGGTGACTGGTTGGCCGCCACTCCTGGTGACTGGTTGGCCGCCACTCCCGGGGACTGGTTGCCCGCCACTCCAGGGGACTGGTTGGCCGCCACTCCCGGGGACTGGTTGGCCGCCACTCCTGGGGACTGATTGGCCGCCACACGCCCAGTGGTTTGTTTTAACGTGTGCGTGACCAAAGATCCAGGATGGGCAGTCGGGAGGGTAAAAGGGGATCTGAATGTATCGGCTTTAGGGGGGCATATTATTGGAAACTTACCAGCTGACTTGAAAGGTTACGTTATTGATGGCTGCCAAATGCGGTGAAATATATCAATATGCATGCAACATTCTCTTAAAATGCACATTTGGAGTACCCAACAAAGCTCCCAAACATTGCAAGCAACTAGGACAGTGGCGGCGGAAGCGAGGGGGCAGGTTGCCCCCCATGCGAAAGGGGTGGGGGCAAACATGTCTTTTTGCCCCCCCCCCCCCCCCCCAAAAAAAAACGGTTCACGCCAATAACATTTTTAGAGGTCCGCACCATACGCAATACGACGCATTGATGAGAATGCATATTCAGGGCATAAGACTCAAAATTTTCGCGCCGCTGCGCGGCGCAATTTATTTCAGAGTCCCAGGTCTTGAGCCTAAAAAATATTATATGTTGGTATAGCTGATTCCAAATTGGTGTCGCTGGTTCCAAAGTTGATATGGCAGTTTGCTAACTCCAGCTCCTAAAAGTTGTCATGGCCTATGCCATACCTGTCATACTGCATTCTCCATCCTTGTAACATGCCTTTTCATCCGTTTTGTTTGACCCTTTCAACGCTTAGGAAGGGGCCCTTTCAACGCTCGGGAAGGGGCCCTTTCGAGGCACCGATCCCCCTTCTCCCTGGACGAAATCCTGGCTAAAAAGTTATTTCACTTTTAAATTGAAACACGACCAATTTGAAACCATACATGTCACAGAAAAATGCAGATAAATAAATAAAAAGGTGAATATTTCACTTTAATGCATGTTATTGTTTTTATGTAGTTTGTCCCAGGGAAGCGGCATTTACTTTGTACATCTCCTTTCAGCTGAACGTTCCTAGAACTATGCATACTAGGGTATAACCACGGTAAAACTTTTTAATGTTACTCATTATTGGAACAGTCAATGCGCACTTGTGCTCCCGTACCGTTTCGTATTTCAAACCTGTTTTATATTTACCAGAGCGCGCCAGCTCGGTCATCCCCCAAAAAGGCGTTTTACTGGTATAATATTGTGACCTAAATCCGACGATATCATTTCGCGGCATTTTGTTGTTGTTGTTGGGGGGGGCGCTTTGCCCGAGGGGGCGCCCTGGGTTTCTTTGCCCCCCCCCCCCCCCCCCCCCATCCGAAAATACCTTCCGCCGCCACTGAGCAAGGAACAAACAAAATATCAGATCTTACAGATTTTGGCAATTCGAACCTGGCTTGATGTCTCACCTGTAGTGTCTATGTGAACAGTTTCTCCGGTCACCGATTAAACCTCCGACCCCTGAACTGCCCAGGTCAGGTCAGCTCAGGTCAGGTCACGGAGGAGCTCAGAGCGGTCACTGCGCCCGTGCCTGACAGGCGTGTTGTATCCGCTATTCCAGCCGCTCTGTTCACACCGCTCACCGCCACTCCACCACGCTCACTGGCTGAGGCAGTGAGGCGTGCTGCTATTGATATAAGTACTCTGGGTGCTGCTGCTGTTGGCGGGTTCGGCTGCACTGCCCGCGGCCGTGTGGTTTCAATCAACACCGATAGATGGCTCTAGGTGTCAACTGCCGTGTGGTTCATTACCGATAGATGGCTCTAGGTGTCAACTGCCGTGTGGTTCCAGTCATTACCGATAGATGACGCTAGGTGTCAACTGCCGTGTGGTTCCAGTCATTACCGATAGATGACGCTAGGTGTCAACTGCCGCGTGGTTCCAGTCATTACCGATAGATGACTAGTGCCAACTGCTGTGTCGTTCCAGTCATTACCGATAGATGACTAGTGCCAACTGCTGTGTCGTTCCAGTCATTACCGATAGATGGCTCTAGGTGTCAACTGCCGTGTGGTTCCAGTCATTACCGATAGATGACTAGTGTCAACTGCTGTGTCGTTGCAGTCATTACCGATAGATGGCTCTAGGTGTCAACTGCCGTGTGGTTCCAGTCATTACCGATAGATGACTAGTGCCAACTGCTGTGTCGTTCCAGTCATTACCGATAGATGGCTCTAGTGTCAACTGCTGTGTGGTTCCAGTCATTGCCGATAGATGGCTCTAGTCAACTGCCGTGTGGTTCGTCATTACCGATAGATGTGTCTGAATCTCCTATATATCAATTTGAGTAGTGTCCGTTTTGCACTAGAAACACAGCAAGGTTGTCATGTCTGTCCGCGGTTGAATTCACGTCCCTTTGTGAGCATGGAACCTCCGTCCCGCAGATCCCGGAGAAATATTGATATTTGGCGGCGTCTGTATTCCCACGTTGGATAAACGCAAGGTCTAACAACATAATAAACGGATAAACGGATAAGGATAAACGCAGCCAACAAGCTGTATGTAATAACGTGACTTTATGCATAGGCAACCTCCATTCCGGAGAAATTCGTTAAATTACAAGTGCGTTAAATTGTTGTAGCTGTGTCGGAGATGGGTTGGTTGGAGTTGGAGATGGGTTGAAGATGGATTTTTGCAATTTGACAGCGAAGCGAGCGCCGTAGGCGCCAGATGACTCACGTGTGAAATGAATTAGCGAGCGCCGAAGGCGTGAGATGTTAAATAACTAAAAAGTCCAACAAGTCCGAGACCGGCAAGCCCGCAAGCCCAGCAAGCCCAGAAAGTCTAGCAAGTCCCGCAAGCCCAGCAAGTCCAGCAAGTCCCGCAAGCGCAGCAGGTCCCGCAAGCCCAGCAAGTCCGACAAGTCCAACATGTCAAAACAGTCCTTTATACAAATTTCCATCCATCTATCGGGATTACGAATCTATGGGATTGCGACGCGGAGCGAGCACAAGTCTATATTACTATTTGATAAGCGTCTGTCTGTCTGTCGCTCCGGAAAGAGTTTAACACAGTAAAGCGGCAGTTCTACATTGCAGTACCACATTGCTATATTAGCTATAAGCACGTGATGTACGTGATTTTAAGGTTTTCAAACGAGTTTACGGATACTACCGAGTGGTATATAATTCGTACATTTCCGACGCATTTGATATGATAGTTACAGACAGTTTTAGTTTGTGCAGCTGTGGGCGAAGGTTTGTGCTGTAACTAACATAGGAGGTGTTACAAAATATTTGACCGTTCAAAAACAGTTTACGGATACGAGTTTTACATCGCTTCACTCCAGTCGAAAGCCAATCAGATCCGACTACGGATACTACAGTGCCACAACCAATGTCAAGCAACCACGGAATCACTGCGACACGACGGTCATCGGCATACGGTACGGCATATATCAATGAACATATATGCTAAGCCGGGGTGGAGTTTTTACGGGTTTAACGGGTGTATAACGGGTGCCATAGGTGTTCCACGGGTATAATGGGTGAGTGCCGGCTATAACGGGGTTATCACGTGTTCCACAGGGGCACAACGGGTACTACGGGTGTATGTCGGGCACCGTAGGTTTTTGACGGGTACTTTGGGTGTATGACGGGTACAAAACGTATTATAGGTACGACAGGTGTCGCGGGTAGTACGGGTTATCAATCCCTAATTGCCTATCACTGGCTTGCAACACCACTGGACACCAGTAATCGCCCAGCGGAGCGGACGGGTTAGCACTAGTGTCCGCTACTGTGGTTCTGGTGACTGCCGACAGATGTCTACAGGTGTCCGCTGTTGTGTGGTTCTGACGATAGATGGCTCTGAGTCCGAATGTCCGCTACTGTGGTTCTGGTGACTGCCGATAGATGTCTATAGGTGTCCGCTGTTGTGTGGTTCTGACGATAGATGGCTCTGAGTCTGAATGTCCGCTACTGTGGTTCTGGTGACTGCCGATAGATGTCTATAGGTGTCCGCTGTTGTGTGGTTCTGACGATAGATGGCTCTGAGTCTGAATGTCCGCTACTGTGGTTCTGGTGACTGCCGATAGATGTCTATAGGTGTCCGCTGTTGTGTGGTTCTGACGATAGATGGCTCTGAGTCTGAATGTCCGCTACTGTGGTTCTGGTGACTGCCGATAGATGTCTATAGGTGTCAGCTGTTATGTGGTTAAGTTGTTCTATTACCCTGGTTCCGACGATAGATGGCGGTTCGATATCGGTCTTTTGCTAGCTGAAGGTGTTCTGTGAAGCGGACCTCGCGCATGCAATGGCGGTAAGTCGTGGAATTTTCCTGACGTGATAATTTTTCAATTATTTTTTTAAAAAATCAATAATTTAAAATTGACGTGGAATTTTCCCCACTTAGTCCAGTTGTTGTAGCATTCAATGAAATATGTACGAAGTATCAACTATCATCATACACAGTAGGTAGGTACACTCAAGGCCCTATAATAAGGTAGTCATCCGGCGATTTGACCGAATCCGACTCAGGGGTGGTGACGGTCATCTGGACGTAGAATCCCTTGCCCCTAAACAAATAAATGATAAATCGCATTTTTTAAAGACTATATAGATAATTCTGCTGAGCCGATTTACACACAACAAACCCTGAAAGAAAGACCGATCAAGGTCTCTATAACTTATCTAAATAACATAATAACTCTTAAGTCACGCTTATTTTGACAGCGAAGGGGCAAGGATTTTTACTCCTTCGCTAATGTTAAAAGGCCCGATATATAAGCCGCGCCACAAATGTCGGTGAGCCAAAAAAAATCACATAGATGACGTCACGCCCAAGAACCACGTGTCACGGTTTTCGGTTGCCCACATAACAGACACATGGTAACCACATGGTAACCTTAGTGCTGTTCACAACGTGCTAACGCGTAGGCTCTCTAGATAGCTAGGGCAAAGGCGATCCCAGCACCCCCAAATGGGAGGTGCTATGGTCATGCAGTAATGCTACAAAACGGGAATTTTTTGGTGTTGTCAAATACAGTTTTCAATGTCATATGTAATTTAAACACTATAGCTGAACTCGCTGCGCAAAACTACCCATACATCTGCTCTTCGTCAAAGTTGCCCCTGATTGCTCCTGGCTATGTACTTCGTGCGCCCCTGCAACGCCAATCTGGCCACCTGTAAGCCACGTCTGGCAAAGGGCTCTTAAGGAATCTGATGGAATTGGCTGTCCAGAGAGCTTGCACCCCGGTACTTTTTTTATTCAGCTATGATTTAAAAAAGGAACAACTTTCACTCACTTAGCACCTTTTGTGCGTCTTGCGACTTTTCCGACCAATCAGCAACCTCCGACTAACAGCTGGCCCATAATTCCCGGCAGTTATTGCGCAGAATATTGTGCGTCTCCGGTTGATTGCCAGCGGTTGCAGCGGTTGGGAATCTGTCGGTAAATATTTACATTATTTTACATTAATAGTTCGTTTGTGCCATCAATTATTGGTAATTACATATGCTAATTTAGTGACTATAATATAGTAGCGTGGGCAGACCTGTGCCCTTAGTTCCTGTCTGTAAGATCTTATCAAGATCCAACTCGCCACGCATTCCAATTCTGCAGATTTGTAGATTAATTGTCAATTGTCCATGTCCAAACAGGATTTAATTTGCACTTTGGGGCTCTATCATACTGATATCCTGAAGTATTCTCCTTTATACAGTGTGTTGGTAGTAATGTCAGGTCTTGTAATCTATATCTTACAATCTATCTAATTTAATTTAATCTAATTATTATTGAATAGTGCACATTTAGGTACCTAGCAGATTTGTGTTTTTGCCATTTATCCCAACTTTACATTAATAATTTTGCCTATACAAATTTGGATCTTGGACAAATTTGGGATGCCTGGATGATGTCAACCTTGGAACTTGGTTGGAAAGTGGTTTTAATTTTGCTGAAAGCGTCTAATGCCAGTGTGCATTGTGGAAGGAGGTCTGTTTCCAGCCTTTACTTATATTTAGCTGTTTTGCCATTTAAAATCCAGTTGCACAATGCAATGATATGCAAGCCAGTTTTTAATCCATGTTATACTTGCTGGGCTAATAGCATGGGCCACAGCCAGTATGAACAATGTGGCAAGTTTTGACTAGAGCTTGTCGGGCATGGTTGGTACGAACACATCAAAATTGGGGCAGCTTTTGAAATTTTTTGGGCAGCTTTGAAATTTTGGGGCAGAGCTGTTGGGAGTTTTGGGGCAGCAGTAACAATTTACCGATTCACACTAGATAAAATGTGATTGTGAAGACGCCCGACACCCCCTCCCCCGGTCAACAGCATTTGGCTGAAAAGTGAATTTACACTAGATCAAATGTGATTGTGAAGACGATCCCTCCCCCGGTCAACAGTATTTCCCTGACTGAGGAGCAAAATTTGATCTGGAAAATCCTGCCCCAAATGAGGTACCTTGCTGTCCCATTTGGGGCAGGATTTGGGCTGCCCCAAACAGCTTGTCAATGTTCCTGCCACGTTTTGAATACTGGAGTATGGGACTAGAGTCTAGACCATAAAACATGCTCATGGATTGTGTGTCAGGTAGATGTGGGCTGCACTATTACATATTGAAAAGACAAAGTGTATCTTCACAATCATGTAAATAAAGGCTTCAAAATGAGTTGACTAGACTGGACTTTTTGGCCTTAGCATTTCTCCAAGCAATATTTGTCTTTTCTAGGTTGAATGCTGTGCTGACAGAAAGCAGTGAGCAGCTGTTGTCGGTGCTTGGTCTGGCGACACTGTCATCCATGATGGCTGCCTCAACTGATGACCTGCACAGCCTCAAGGACATCACAACAAAACAGGTGACAATGCTTCCAAGTTGAGGTGTGAGGAAGGTACTGGCAGGGAGCTGGTGTGGTCAGTGTTGGATTTTTCATTTCATGACCTGGTCCCGGAGAGTAAAAATCCATAGGTGGAGAGAAAATTGTATTGTCAGGCAAGTTAAGATTTTCATTTTTGTTTTAATTATTTTACTTGGAAAGTAAGAAATCCTGATTTGTAATAGATATTAAATCCTTGTGAGGAAAATTGGATTATATTTTAACTACAAGGTCGGTAAGATCAGGCAAAAAGAGCAAATTTCCTGAACAAATATGAAGAGAGCAAAATTCTTTGGACCCAAAAAGTCCAGAAAATGGCCCAAATTCCAAGGTTGGGTGTGGTGCAGTTTGGAGATATTTGTGTGGCAAAACAGCAGGGATGCATTGGTAGATTAATTGATTAATTAATTGATTGATTAATTGATTAATTGTATTAAGATTCAGTGTCATTGTTTAAAGGGAATGTTTCATCCTTGCATTGGTTTTGAACTGAGATAGCCTCAGTTCAAAACCAATGGCCAACCAATTCTTTGGCCATTATTGAAATGTCAAAAATACAAAGGTCATTTTCCTCAAAACTTGGCCATTTTTAAGCAATTTAATTTCCCATTTGCAAAATGAGGTCTAGGCTAGTGCTGCCGCTGATCGGCTGACAGCCACTTTTTCAGCCAATCCCACTTTGTCAACCAATCAGTGGCGATCTATAGCTCAATAATGACATCATCCCAAATTTAAAACCTTCATTTGTATAAAGTTAAATGACTTCAAGAGAAAAATATCACCATCGTTTTCAGCAGCACTTACTTCATATTTTTAACTACAACCAGTGTATATTTGACAACTTTCAGAAAGGTGAAACATTCTCTTTAATACAATGCTGAGTGGTTTCAAATGTTGTGTGAAGAAGAAGATAGATTCCACCTATTTGTGAATCTCATGTTTTCTTGATACAAATGTGTGACAACACTGGTTTGCAACAGAAGTGTTGCCCATTTGAGTTCCATTTGGTCAACCGATTGTATTCCAGGCTATTGTGATTGATGTGACTGTTGCAGACATTTGATAAGTGGCTGACACCATTTCCAGTGGACTGATTTTGGTATGCTTTTGATCTTTGGGCAGGGAGCTGGACATCGAGCAGAGGTCCCATCAGCTCCATGAGCAGATGGGGACCCGGCTACGCCTACTTGGGACCATCTCACCGAACATGGAGGACCTGCGGAGCGACAGCGTGGTGGCGGCCCTGGCAGCTGCCACCTGGTCCCTACAGAGCCGATCGGCTACACCCGGCTCCTAGCCGGGGGAGGGAGACCAACAACAACAGCTGGTCGAGATGGCGTTGGCGAAGTCGGCGGCCCTCTGCCGACGACTGAGGGAGGTGGTCAATGTCTGTGTCTTCTGACGAAGCTAGTCAGCTATATTGACATGCTTTGTATTTGTTGTCATAATAGGTGCTTATTCCATTGTGTGCATCACATTAAATGGCAAACAAAGTGTAGTGTAAGTGAATGTTTTGTGCAATACAGTGTAATTTTATTTTTGTAAAGATGTGCGTTTATGAAGATGAGACTTCTTGTTACGGAGCGTTGACTGATGATGTGCTTTAAAGAAGACTATTACTGTTGATTTGCGTTAGCTAATAAGCATGCATCGTTGACCGACTGATCGTTGACTGAGCTGACTGCGCCCGCCTACCAGGGCGGATCCAACCGTGAGTTTTGGGGGACAAATCCAGTGGCGTATTTCCACGAAAAGTTGTTGAGCGGGGGGGGGAGAGCGGGCCGTCAGCGAGAAGTTGTTGAGCGGGGGTAGAGCGGACCGTCAGCCGTCCAGCATTTTTGGGAAGGGGAAATCACGGTTTCAGAACCTTGGGGGGGGGGGTGGCCCTTCCCCCTGGATCTGCCTCTGCCTGCGAGAAGCCCTTCAAAACAACAGCAGAACACAAACAATTTTCGAGGTGAAATTTCCCTGGACGATCTAAAGGAAGCTAACATTCTACATGCATGCAGAAACAAAAGTAAAAGCAACGCAATTACGTTTTTAGACTGATTGTGAATACTGCACTAAAAACTGTACCTTTTCATCAAAATTACGGAAATTGTGCTTGCCATAACGAAAGCAAATGAAAGCAAATTTGCATCTCACTTCAGTTGTCGAACTTGACTACTAGTGCATAGTGTTGCAAAAAAAAACACGGAAATATTTAAAACCACGCCCGGCACCGCCGCTGGCATAGCTCAAGCGGTGCACCACAGAAGCACGGCATTACTTGAGTGCAACCAAGTCCAGCGTATGCACCGTATGTTGTATACTGAATACACATATTTGCTCTACTTTAGCACTACATAACCCCGGCAAGCTGTATGGCTAGTCCTTTCAGGCCCAAGGCCCTAGATACTTTTCAGGCCCAGCGCCGGCTCCGTGTCTCCTAGTTTTACAACTCTATTGACTAACTGTCTGGTATATTTGGAATATTATATAGTAGATAAATAAGTAGAAACAGTAAAATATACAATCCATGTCAAATTTAACAAGACATTACTTTCAGCATATGTGAAATAGTTTTTAAAGCAAAGCTAAGCAGCATTACATTAAACTTGATTGAAATTGACGTATTTATTGGCTACTGAGCTGCATCCTACCAGTTATTTGGTTGGAACTGAAAATAGTTACGGTAGGAACCAAACAGGCTACCTACTAAACATAGCTTACGCGATTTAGCACGTTGTGAACAGCACCCTTGTGGACTAGCCCACCTTTCCCACATGGTTTTGGAGACATTTCTGCATGGTTACCATAGCAATATGGGCTAGCACAAAGCCTTCTAACCTCCCCAATCCCACACAGGGCCCATATGGGTATGCCCACGTCATTCCCATATTCAATCTAACCTCCTCAATCCCACATAAGGCCCATATGGGCCTATGTGGGATTGAGGAGGTTAGATTGAATATGGGAATGACGTGGGCATACCCATATGGGCCCTGTGTGGGATTGGGGAGGTTAGAAGGCTTTGTGCTAGCCCATATTGATATGGTAACCATGCAGAAATGTCTCCAAAACCATGTGGGAAAGGTGGGCTAGTCCACGTCATTCCATATTCAAATGTGCCCACCTCAGCCCACATGGAACCCATGCCGATCCCATGTGCATTCCCATGTGAGCCCACGTAGCCCATTTAAAACCCATGTGGTGACCACATGGGTGTTATGAGTGACTGACCTCTGGCCTTAGTGGGACCCCTTAAGCCTTTGGTAGGCACTTTTGACTTCGAAGACCAGAATGCACCCAGTCAGTGCAAAATATGCCTCACTTGTGCCCTCTGGATGAGTGGGCAAATTTACTTAGATTCGTTTCAAGTCACTTCGATCCTATTCTTCCTATTCGATCCTATATTGGGCCCCTTCGAGGCTCAGGGGGATACTCCACCACCTCTGGATCCGCCACTCACGCCAGTCAAGACAAATTTGGAGAGCTTGCGAACTTTGGTAGCATGGTTTTGTCGAGTTACTCCAACTAGTCTTTACCGGCGTGCCTTTTGAATTCGACCCCCAGCCCAGTCGGGCATCCGTAGTATACCGCGCCGCAGACGGGGCCATTCAGTCTCTCCACCTTTCTGGACCATTCAAAAATGACAATAGTTAGTGTTCAAACAGTCGAAAATTGGCAAAATACCATATTTTGAGATTTTCCATTCCAAATTTCCTTTCGCGCCTTCAATTAGAACCTCTCCTTCGATAACCACTTCGCAACTCTTCCCTCCTTGATGATTGCGGCTTAAGAGCACCATAACCAACAAGGCGCTCCCTCCTTTTTCCAATGACCAGACAAACCAATCACCTCTCCTTCCAATGACTCCAGACAAACCACTCTGTTCACACATTAACACGTATATTATCCATGACACGTATATGAAGACGAGGGCGATGCTCGGGCGGGGGCGGGGGCGACCTCCGCCCGCTCTATGTACAACGCCGCGTGCCGCATGACCGCTGCCTTTACAGCCGGCACTCTGGACCAGACACGCGCGGGGCAGACCCACGGGGTGACGTCCAAGGGCGGCCCTGGCACACGCAGATGAAGTCTGAAACACAGTAACACGGGGCACACAGGTCAGACGAGGGTCGAGGGGTCGAGCGGGAGGGACACATTGAGACTTATCAGGCGTCGAGCGTCGTCAAATCGATCAGTAGCAGAACTGACTGAGTGGAATCATCATACAAGTTAGGTACGGCAGACTTGCACCAGTGACGGTTATACTTCCTATGGTGTATTTGTGCATACCAGCGAAAAACGACACCATAAGTAAACAAATGACGAGCGATCGCTGAAAGAACGGTACAAGTAAAACATTCACTTCTTCAAACTGAGGTTGCGATTGCTGCAGTACGCAGTTATATCTCACGCGTCGAATAAATTACGAAAAGTAGACCGACTTATTTACCGCTGATACACGCCGCAGTTAAAACGTTTAGCCCAAATCAACCCTTAATCATACAACGGACTTTTCCTATTGAGAGAACCGTTGATCCATTCAGCGCTCAGCCAGCTGAGTCACCTCCCACACCCCTGTCTAACGTACCGTTCAGTTGTGAGTGACGAATGCTGACGATGGTGATGACGTGATGACGCCCCTCAGTAGGGCTGGTGTCGGGTGCTGCCGCCGCGGCCGCCGCCGCCGCTTCCGCGCTGCTTGCCACCTCCGTAGCCGCCCTCGCCGCCACCGTATCCCCCACCGTAGCCGCCGCCGCCATAGCCTCCGCCGTAGCCGCCGCCGTACCCGGACGAGTCGTAGCCGCCGTAGCCGCCATATCCGCCATAGCCGCTGTAGTCTCCGCCGTATCCTGAGGCGGGAAGACGGGAGACTGGTGTTACAGGCAGACACGGGGATCTAGGCATTCAGCGTCACTGCGGACACGATAGGACCGGGCAGGGTCCGAGGGTTGCTTGGAGTTGGGATGCAGAGTGGGAAATACTGGCTAAAAATTGGCATACTAAGAAAATTAAACCAAAAACCATGTGTACTCAGCTTTATCAATATCTATGTGAAGATATATCTGCTATAAAGATCTATAAATACCCGTTCATGAAAATCAGTTAATATACCTGTCAATTCTTATCTGTATGTCCCTACACAGGCTGTCTCCATCATTACATCCATCAAACGGTATAAATCGGAGTTCCAATTATCTAGTATCTTTTAAAATAAAGAGTAAGAGAAAAGAAAGAAAATTCACAGTAAAACTAGAGTGGAAAATAGTATCCATATGGTGTAGTTTTCCACCCAAATTTCCCAATGCTGGGACCGGTGCCATATCATTATGCCCTAAGTCGTATTCCCCTCCACATCGCATTCCCTCGACGAATTACCCTTCCCTTCAGATTGCCGTACGCAATCCCCTACCGTTCATATTGCCGCAATACGAACCGCCCTGACGAATTCTCCCCGTGGTCAGTTAGCTCATCCTGGTCTACCTACCTCTGGTGGCTGTGCCTTGTAACTAATGCAGATCTAAGGAAGGCTGGGACAGCAAGGAGGAGACCACAACCGGGAGCGGAATACGATGGGGAGGGCAATATGAACGAGGGTAATTAGTCATAGGGTATTTTTTTTTATTGGGGTTAAGGGGCGCTCCGACAACGGTCACATTGCGCCCAAAATAAAAAATCATAACACAAAATCATAGGGTAATGAGGGCAATATGAACGGAGGGTAATTCGTCATAGGGTAATGAGGGCAATATGAACGGAGGGCAATTCGTCATAGGGTAATGAGGGCAATATGAACGGAGGGTAATTCGTCATAGGGTAATGAGGGCAATATGAACGGAGGGTAATTCGTCATAGGGTAATGAGGGCAATATGAACGGAGGGTAATTAGTCATGGGGTAATATGAACGGCAGGAGATACAAGGGGAGGGGGATACACAGAAGGGCAATTCGTCGTAGGGGAGAACGATATGGAGGGCATTGCGATCGGGAGGGTAATATGATAGGGAGGGCAATTCGTATGTAGGGAGAGGGGAATAGGATCCCCCCCCCCCCCCCATCAGGTACTCTCCCGGGGCTCTTCCAGAACTACGATGAGGCGGCGACGGGCGGCGGCGGCTGCTGGCGCTGCGACCGATTCACCTATTTCCAGTGATTCCGGCGGTCGTGTCATATGTCCCACGTTTGCTAGAAGAGGCCCTGTGATTCCAGTGATTCCAAAGTCTTTGGATTTTTGCACAGATCCTATTATTTCATTTTGTGGTCGTTTTCTACTCTTATTTCAAAATAACCTAACAACACACTACACAGTACTATCTCAGCTACCCCCCAAACAACCAGCAGTGGCCCGTACCTCCATAGTTGTCATATCCTCCGCCATATCCACTGCCATAACCTCCGCCATAACCACCACTACCACCGTAGCCGCCGCCCCAGCCTCCACGGCCGCCGCCGCCACCGCGCCCGCCGCCTGCGGTGCGGACACGGCCGTCAGAACGGGGGAGGGTGGGCGGCGCGGAGAGGGGAGCGGTGGGGAACATCAGGAGTCGAGCGTCGTCAAAACGATCAGTAGCAGAACTGACTAGAGTGGAATCATCATTGTAAAGAACACAGGGTCACGGACGTGGAGTAACACAGTATTTACACCACAGTTGACTGAGAGCATTGTGCTGAAAGAGTACTGAAAGAACATTGAGTATGGCTGTGTAGAGTGTAGAGTGTAGAGGCTTAAAAGGCAACTGACTGTACCAATACTGATGATGATTGGGGCAGTGGGTACCACAATGACTGTAGCAATAAGTAAAATACACCAACTTCATTTTTACCTGAGAAAAAACTTTAAACTTAGCATTTGGTGAACATGAACTCTCAAACTCAGTCCCAAATCAATATTTCAATCAGCACTACTCATCCAAACATTGTAATTAAATGTCCACAAATGACTTGCGGTGCTTCATACGCGCATGCTCTCCATCCCTGTATAACTCACCACCGCGTCCACCGCGAGGAGCTCCCCGCATGCCGCCCCTCATGCCGTCATTGGGCTTCGGCGTCGCCTTCTTCACGTCCACCTCGATGTCCTTGATCCTGGTCTTGCCGGCCCTGATGAGGTCCTGAACGACGGCCTCCTGCTCGAATGTGATGAAGCAGAAGCCCTTGCGCATGTTCTTGACCTTGTCCATCGGCATCTCCACCTCAACGACCTAAGAGTGAGAGAATGGCTCGAGGTTAGTGATTAGTAATACAAAGTACCGAGCAAGACAGCCGTGTTTGCACGTCCTCTGAACTAAACTGAGCATTTCAGACCCAAATGTGCGTGTGTAAAACCATCAGAGATCAATAGTTTATACAGCATTGCTTCGGACAGCCCAAATCACGGTCAGAATCAACCTTATTGACAATGCTTGAGGTCATGGCCAGGGTTAGATTTTTAATTTCATGACCTGGTCCCAGAGTAAAAATCCATAGGCGGGGATTTAAATTGTATTGTTGGGCACAGCCATGGAATTTGGGACATTTTCTGGACTTTTTGGGTCCAAAGAATTTTGTTTTCTTCATATTTGTTCAGGAAATTTGCCCGAATTTTCACCTGATCTTAGACATGAATTAATATCTATTACAAATCAGGATTTTTTAAACTTTCCAAGTAAAATAATTAAAACAAAAATGAAAGTCTTAAATTGCCTGACAATACAATGTTACTCTCCACCTATGGATTTTTACTCTCACGAGACCTAAGTCATGAAATTGAAAATCCAACACTGGGCCCAGGCAAGTTAAGATTTTCATTTGTTTGATTTATTTTACTTGGAAAGTAAAAAATCCTGATTTGTAATATTAAATCCTTGGAGAGGAAAATTTAATTAAATTTTAACTACAATGTTGGTAAGATCAGGCGAAGAGAGCAAATTTCCCCCAAACAAATATGAAGAGCAAAATTCTTTGGACCCAAAAAGTCCAGAAAATGGTCCAAATTATAAGGCCGGTAATGGCTGGTGAAAACCAACCCACAAAACCACGACACTATGTAGTACGTACCGTGCCCATGGCGGAGAAATGGTTCTTGATGTCATCGTCGGTCATCTCGGGCTTCAGGCCGCCCACGAAGATCTTGCCGTGGCGGGCCTTGGCCTTCTTCGGGTCCACCTTCTTGCCGTTGATGATGTGCTCAGACTTGCCCATCACCTGTGCGGAGACGGCGGAGACACCGAGATCAGGACATGGTCGAGAAGGCGGGGAGGCGTGCGCGCAAAGCACATACATCAGGAGTCGAGTGTCGTCAAATCGATCAGTAGCAGAACTGACTGAGAAAGATCATCATTTAGCAACTGTCGCTGTCTTGCATATCAGTCAATCACAACTAGCAAATGTGCGTTAAAGGGACCGTTTCACCTTTCTGAAAGTTGTCAAAGATACGCTGGTTGTAGTCTATGGTCACCCCGATGACCTGCAGCCATCAGAGCTGCCGGACTCGGCCTTGCACGGTCTGGCCCGGCGTGTGGACTGCTCGTCGAGCATCTTACCTTCTCGATGGCGCTGGTGGAGGAGAAGACCAGGAAGGCGAAGCCACGGGACCGGCCCGTGTTCGGGTCGGTCTTCACGTTCACCGACTCGATCTCACCGAACTCTCCGAAGTAATCGCGCAGCTCCTCTGAAACAGACATGGCAGAGGTGAGCTGGACGCAGACCATGCGCAGGCGACAGGGGAGCGGTACGGGACATCAGGCGTCGAGCGTCGTCAAAACGATCAGTAGCAGAACTGACTGGGTGGAATCATCATTGTAAAGAATAACACAGAGTTACCAATGTAGAGTAACAACACAGTATTTACACCAGTTGACAGGGAACATTGTGTGGGTACCTGAAGGACCATTGAGTATGGCTGTAGTGTAGAGGCTTTGAAAGGTAACAGACTAGCAATAATGATATAATTAGGGCTTAAAGGGAATGTTTCACCTTTCTGAATGTTGTCAAATATATGCTGTTTTAGTTAAAAATATGAAGTAAGTGCTGCTAAAAACGATGGAATATTTTTCACTTAAGTAACTTAATTTTATACAAATAAAGTTTATAAATTTGGGCTGATGACATTACTGAGCTATAGTCTGCCACTGATTGGCTGACATTGTGGTATTGGCTGAAAAAGTGGCTTGTCAGCCAATCAGTGGCTGCACCAGCCTGGGTGCATTTTGCAAGTGATAAATTAAATTGCTTAAAACAGTTAAATTGCTAATAGTTTCTGGAAAATTGACTTACTAATTTAATGTTTCAATAACGGCCCAAAATAATGGCTCCCAGTATTAAACTAATAGAAAGGTGAAACATTCTCTTTAAACCCAGCATTGGCTGGGGTCTCAGCTGAATGCCATTGGCTGGGATGGGAGGGGGCATTTTCCGCCCCCTGGTTATCTTCCGAACCAATAACCGCAGCGAGACGCGCAATGCGGCAATCGAAAGCTCTCATGACATCCAAAGCACACGAAATTTTATAAATGTCATGTCAGGTCACGGTCAGGTCAAAGGTAGAAATTGAGAAGAGTTCTCGGCCACGCTTTCCATCCAAAGCATTAGATTGAGACTATTATCGCTAAATTGCTCTCAAAGGTAAAAAAAATATCCTGCATAATCAAAAGTGAAATTGTAAGCCAATGTCAAGGTCAGGTCACAAAAGGTCACCGGTTTACAAACAAAAGACATCCGACACATGTAAGTGTTATTTTACACATAATTTGATAGTACCAGTCATATTCACACCACACCCTATAAGGTAAGGTCAGGTGACAAGGTCAAAATTTGGAATGAAACTGTGGAAAAGGCATGTGCCCAGACCAATTGTCTCAAAAAATAGTGCCAGCATTTATTTCTTTGTATCTGGTCACTAAAATGGAAAACAAAAAACGCAAATTTAAAATATGACTTCATGAGTTACTCATACTTAGAAGTGAGTCAGTCAAAAATAAAGATCAGTGTCCTAGCATTGGGAAATTAGGGTGGAAATTGGAAAACGACGCACTATGGATACAATTTTTCCACTCTTTTTAGAGTTTTAACGGGAATTTTCCACTCTATTTTAAAATGTATTGTAAAATGTAAATGTAAAATGGAACCCTGATACCCATTGATGGATGTATTGTTAAGGACAACCTGTGTAGGGAAGCAACGGTAAGAATTGGCATAGGTAGCCAATACCTAATTCTAGTGAGTGGGTAATTGGATATTGATAAAACAGTACATGTTTTTTGGTTGAATTTTTCACTCTTTGCTTATTTTAGGTCAGAATTTTCCACTCTGCACCCCAGCTCCAAAGCAATACTAGGACCCTGATACAAATATTGCTTTTAAATTTTGTTTGGTCCACGTGTGGTTAAACATCTTCAGTTTGTTTATATTTGAAGTGTTGATTTTGAGGGCATTTCTTCAAAACAAAGTTCTTTTATTTTGGGTTAAAAAAAATCAATCTGAAATATCCATTTTGTAGCCCTTGCCATTTGCTATCTTTTGGCGTTTTTCGATTGCATTTTGCTTCAAATATGGCATTTGTAAGGCCTCCTAAAGTTTCGCTGATTGTTGTCAAACTTGTGTTGAGTCACTAAATTCGCTATATTTCGACAAAAACGATGAAACTTCTTCCTTTTTTTGCAGATGTATAATTTATGTAGAAGGTACCTGAAGCTTCACGTCGATATCGCCATTAGTTTTTGAGCTATTGTGAAAGTGTCCGGGGGGCGCGAAAACTGCCCCGCCAATGGCGGGTTAAGGGTGCCACAAGGGGTGGGTCAACTACTGACGGTGCCTTTCAGATAACGGCAGCAGAAACTTTACACAACCAGAATCTAGCCATGTGAGATGGGCAAAGAAAGCAACACAGATGTCAAGTCAACCAATAACAATTAGTATTAAGACAAATCAACACTAAGTGGGCAAATTCAGTGGTGAGCAGCGGTACTTACTCTCAGAGCTCTCCCAGCTGAGTCCTCCGACAAACAGCTTCCTGCAACACACAGACGTACCAGGGGTCAGCGGTGGCACGGCATAGCACAGCGTCACTAACGGACGGCTCAAACTGACGGGCCGCGCCGCCGCCGCCTCCGCAATAATACCATACTGTACCGAGATATACATACTGTATCGACCGCTGGGTGCGGCCGACGGCTCGTCGTACGTTACTCTGAGAGCGAGCTGAGCTGATGATCCTAGTAGTCTCTTAGTGGCGAGACTGACTTGACTTGACCCCTGACTTGTAAGGCTGACCACTGGTGACTTGTGAGGCTGAGAGCGCGCCAAGTCGCTCGCTGAGAAACTCTGTTGACGCACAAGACCAACAAGACGGCCGAACAAGACGGCAAGAGAGCTGACGCCGGGAGGACAAAGTGAGTGACCGCGCGCTCCCGGCTGGTGCCCGTCTGGTGACCTGTTACGTTACAGACTGTGGAGATGGACACACTGCACACGGGTGGGGTATAAATACCATTGGCTCGGCTCGCGCGGGGGGCGGTCTGTCTCTCACAGACTGCCGGCCGGCGGTGGTCAGAGGGGTGGACGACGGGCGGGCCCGCACACGCTGTGGAGAGAGGACCGCACCGTCAGCTGCCGGTCGCCACTCGACAGGCGCAGGGCTGGCAGAATTACCCCAAAGTTGGTAGCAGAGAAGAGCTCTAGTCATGATAGATGTAACGTTACATGACAGATGTAACGTTACACGATATAGTAAGCACCGTTACAAAAATAGTATCTATTTAATTATTTTGACAATAGCTTTTCAAAAAGGAAATATTGTATAGAAACAATTAAAAACCTTATTTTTATTATTTTCAATAAATGACTAAAGAATCTAATCAAATTTTAACTTTTTGGGTAAATGCTGCAGCCTTTCGTTAGAAATGACTTTAAGAGCTCTGCTACCAACAGAGGCCAATATTGCCAACCATGCCCACAGAGGCTGGGGCCGAGACAGAGACAACTCAACCGAGAAGCTGACAAGGCCTGGTCGCTTACTGGAACTTACTGTCTGCGCAAACCGGCAAGTACAGAGCACGGCCAGCAGAAAACTAAAATATGGATGCAGTCCACTGAGGTGTTATGACACTGACAGAGGAGGCAAGAGTGAATGATAAACAGCAGCTAGGAACACAAACTGGAGACAAAATCAGGGAATATTTTATCAAACTATGGAAATCACCAGGCTGCAAAACAAAAACAAGCATACCAAAGAAGATCATTTTGCAAGAGGTCAACATCCATACAATACTACACTGCTGTGAACAGCAGACCCATTAGGACCCTAATTTTAGTGACAACTTTTGGAAGAACCAACAGACATGTAATCCAATTTCTCAATAGATATTCCAGACACTGCGCCAATCTTTATAAAGGTTGGTTAATTTCAAACTACAATTTTGGGCACTTAAAATGGGTCATTCACATGAAATGTTAAAACTCACTGGGAATTCAATGAGTCAGTAGAGGCTATTGTGAAAGGGTGGAGCTATGCTCAGTCAGCGCCTAGCTCCGCCCTGGCCGACAAACTGGAGCAGTCTGACCTTGAACCGGCGCTGTCCGACCCATGACTGGCAGGTTGTGAAAAGTCTTTGAATGAGCCATTTTCTAGACTTTTTGGGTCCAAATAATTTTGTTCATTTTTCCTGCAAAATTGCTATTTTCACCTGATCTTACTGACATTGTAGTTAAAATAAAATTTCATTTTCCTCAAGGATTTAATATTTATTACAAATCAGGATTTTCATCTTTTTAAGTATTTTTACCACTAAAAAATGACGAGAAATGACAATAGACAAGAAAATTTTACTCTTTTTACTCGCCTCCCGGGACCATGTCACAAAACGAAAAATCTCCAACACTGGTTGTGAGGGCTCTGACTACAGAGCAACCATGCATTAGTCTCTGCCCAAACTTGCATTATCTTTAACATTACGAGTGAATGGAAAGTACCCTAAATTTGTGTTCCACTAACCAACCTTTAAAATAAAAATTAGCACTGCCATTGCAAGAAATGTGTTCATGCCAGTTGATGCATTCCAAAGTCATCACCAAAAATTTGGGTCCTAAGCAGTCTGCTGTGCTCAGTACATGCTTAGCCTACATGCAACTTTGATTTAAATGTCAAGATCAGTAATGTCATCAGCTGCCAGCGGTATCCTGACATTTTTTGCAGCACATTTCTTCGTCCACGACTTTCGTCAGAGTTTTTGTCCCCACATTTCTCTCATATTATGCCTCATGCAAACAGCAAACAGTATCAATAAAGTTCTACTTAATGGGAAAAGGTATTTCGCCTAGTATACAGTAGGGCGTCCACCTAAAAATTATATTGGAATGACAAATGCGGACAATTTGCAGAAACAAAGAAATGCACCCTAAAATTATGAGGACGAAAACCAGTGGGCGAAGAAATGTGACTAGAATGTCACGGAATCACTACCAGCTGGGAAGCAAAAACTGCTAGTGATGAATGGCAACTCCCATCTGAAATAGGCTACACAAGGAAGCAAAGAAGTTACATGACCAGACCATGTTCGCTCGACGACAAGCATGGCAGCTGCAGCAGACAATATGCACAATAATTACCCGCTAAGGAATAATAGTTTGTTTCAGTGATCATAAGCACAAACAAGAATCTGGTGTCATTTCCTTCCACACTGCTACACAAAGAGCTGAAAATGACTGCTTCACAGGAGATTCTTGGCATTCTGTTATAATTGTGATAACAGCACTTCAAAAGCTGCTGAAAGTTTTTTATTTACATAATAAACATTCAGGAGCAAAATCTGGAAGCAATCTGAAAATTAATATATTAAGATCTGCTGTTAGAGTATCTACATACATAAATGACCTGAAAATGGAACATTATAACCACCTGGCTGAAATAAGAAATGAATCATCAAAAAACCTTACAAGAATGTCATTACATATTTTAATGATGGCATGTATTCCCATCCTACAATCAGTCAGATCAGATTTATTATCCTAGCATAACCAACAACTAAAATTCACAAACAGTCTAACCTTTATTTCAGTTATCAGTATTTATACTATAATATGTATATATTTATGTATATAATTTTCTGAAGTGATACAAAAATGCAAATATCACAAAGAAAAGACCGCTTCATATAGATTATAAGCAAAAGTTTTTATATTAATATAAAGTTACAAATATAACAATGACAACCAATTAGCGTACAATGATTTGTACTTAAGGCTACTACAACTGCCAAGCCTATAGCACAAACACATTCTAATTTCAATGAAATACTTGTGTGGTGTTCCAGAGATTGTGTTGGCAGAGTTTTATCATTTTGCTTTATTTCACGCATTGTAGTCTATACTAGACCTAAACTTGTGTGCAAGTATTGTGGCAGAAGATGAATGAAGTGTTTGAACAAATTGCAAAATGAGCAAAATCCTCACTCATCCGAGAGAAAATGAACAAAGTGTTGAAACTTGTGTTAAAGCTGGTAGATATGAATGCAGTGGTTTATCAATTAAAAAAAATGCAGTAGTTATTCTGGGCATCAAGGATTAATGTAAATAATCAAAAATGTGACATGAAGGGTTTTTTTTTACTTCAAGTAACAAAAGGTGCACATCACCATGCAGAATCTGAATCCACCAGGTAAAACTCGTTTTAGACATGAAATGCCCAAATCTCTAGAAAGCTACTCCTAGAAGCTATGGATATTTTCCATAAAAGAACGATTGTCATTGGCGTTCCCATTTTTGGAAAGTGCATTCTCATTTATATTAGTAATTTTCAAAAATGGAATTTTCCAAAAATATAAAATTTGACTAACATCCCCAACTGACTTTGGGGACATAATTGTTTACCCTGTATTATTTAACTGCATGGTAACCAATCCTAATGCTCGACACATCCTATCAACACTTAGTATGCTATTGGCAATAGTGCGTCAGGTTAGTCTACATCGCCAATAGCACAAAGCCATGTGCTAGGATGTGCCAGACATTACGGTTGGTCTCCCTATATTGCTACAGCAGCAACACTGCTTTGAACATACCTCTCATCATCCCTTCCGGGTGCCTCAGCGGCGCCGCTGTCACGACCGGTGCCATCGCCGGCGCCATTGGCTTTCGCCTTGGCTTTGTCGCCGCCATTTTCCTGAGGGAAGGACTCGCCAGAGTTGAATCCCTCGTTGCCGGTGTAGTCGGAGGTGAAATCCTCACTCATCTGAGAGAAAATGAACGAAGACATGTCACTATAGAACCAAATACACATAGCCACGCAAAATCGAACAAAGAGAAGTCGATCGATCATACGATGCGCGAAATACGACGCAGATCCGCCATGACACTTCGCAGCAAACCACATTAACAGAGCATAATAGCAACCATTTCCGAAATTCGACTTCCTTACCTTGGTATTAAAAAGTCACTGAAAGACTAAACCGCTTCCGTGAAAAACGGTACGTTTATCACAAAACAGAATAAGAGACCAAGACGGGCACGTCCAACCTCCAGAAGACGCCGGCGGAAACAGACCGCCGGCATACAGATGGGCGCCGTCTTTGATGGAAAATAATATTCAAATGTACTTAATTCAAAGTTGATTATTTTATATATCTCTTTTGTTATTTTTTATTCCACATTTTTTTCTCCAAAGGGTAATAAGTGATTTACTTTTTCATGATATTTCCAGATTTATCTTTTCACATTTTGAAGGAAGGATAGAGCGGCCACCTTTCTTTCTTCGGAAGCCCAGTGTATACCACATCACATCATGATGAATCGCGGATGATTAAAATGCTATAAATATACTTACTAGTAAACAATGAAGAAGGCTGCGGGTTTCGAAATATGCTGTTCTCAAAGAGTGATGAGATGTAAGAAAATATGAAGATGCCTTTCAAGGTGACCTCAGCAATTCGCTCAATGCCCATTGCCCAACTGGTCAAATGAAGAAAAAAACACTGGCGCTTGCGGTTGGATAATAAATAGCCTCCATTTTCAACTGACAGAGTATCAACATTAGTATCGGGATTGAAAAACATGCCGACACGATAGAGTGGACTTACAACTTAAAGGAAAACAGACACTTTTACAATAGGGTTTAAAGGAAATAGTTCACCTTGAACATGGGTTTTGAACTGAAATAGCAGTTGTGTAGCCCGTGTTGAGAAATCCTGATCTGGAACTTTTCTTGGCTGAAAAGACTCCAGCCGAAGATATTTGACCTTTTGGCGAAGGAATACGGCGCATATATGATGTACCGTACCGTCTGGAAGTGCCAGCACTGCCATGGAGCATGCGCAGACCAATAACGCACACCATAATATTAATAATTTACGACCTTCTGTCCTGAATTGGCGCGATATAGGACCATTTTTGAAAATAAAAAAAGAAACTGTATTAAAAAATATAATAAAATCGTGTTCTGAAAAATTTCCCGAAGGTGAACTATTTCCTTTAAACGGAGATCATAGTTTGAAAGTCACGCGACATGTCGAGAAATCACTTCCGGCATACTCCGTTTGGTTGTGAAGACTTTCCTCCCGAATATATTTTATGTTTTTTTCCTGAAATTTGGTGCTTTGTCGAAAATTGTGTCCCTTTGTCAAAAAGCTCCATGTGGTAGGTAGTTAATAACGTAGGTATTAACCAATAACGTAGGTAGTTGTTAAAGGAAATAGTTCACCTTCGGAATTTTTTCAGAACACGATTTTATTATATTTCTGAATACAGTTTCTTTTTTTATTTTCAAAAATGGTCCTACATCGCGCCAATTCAGGACAGAAGGTCGTAAATCATTAATGTTACGGTGTGCGTTATTGGTCTGCGCATGCTCCATGGCAGTGCTGGCACTTTCAGACGGTACGGTATATCATATATGCGCCGAATTCCTTCGCAAAAAAGTCAAATATCTTCGGCTGAAGAGTCTTTTTCAGTCAAGGAAACTTGCAGATAGGGGCTTCCCAACATGGGCTACAAAACAGCTATCTCAGTTTAAATCTAATGTTGAAGGTGAACTATTTCCTTTAAAGGAAATAAGTTCACCTTCGGGAAAAATTTCAGAACACGATTTTATTATATTTTTAATACAGTTTCTTTTTTTCTTTTTAAAAATGGTCCTACATCGCGCCAATTCAGGACAGAAGGTTGTAAATTATTATTTGTATCGTGTGCGTTATTGGTCTGCGCATGCTCTGTGCAGTGCTGGCACTTTCAGACGGTACGGTATATCATATATGCGCCGCATTCCTTCGCCAAAAAGTCAAATATCTTCGGCTGAAGAGTCTTTTCAGTCAAGAAAACAGTCAAGATAAGGATTTCTCAACACGGGCTACAAAACTGCTATCTCAGTTTAAAACTAATGTTGAAGGTGGACTATTTCCTTTAAAGCAAATAGTTCACCTTCAACATGGAGTTTTGAACTGAGATAGCAGTTTTATAGCCCGTGTTGGGAAACCCCCTATCTGCAAGTTTTCTTGACTGAAAAGACTCTCCAGCCGAATATATTTGATTTTGTGGCGATGGAATGCGGTACTTACGAAAGAATGCGGTGCTTACGATAGCCTGGGCAGCAAGGGCGGATTGAGGATATTTTAGGAGGGGTGGCCGCAGACCAATTTAGGGGCGCCTTCCAAAGAAAGGGCGCCGTCACTGACCGAAAGGGCGCCGTCACTGGCCGAAAGGGCGCCGTCACTGGCCGAAAGGGCGCCGTCAATGGCCGAAAGGGCGCAGTCACTGGCCGGAAGGGCGCCGTCAATGGCCGACAGGGCGCCGTCAATGGCCGTAAGGGCGCCGTCACTGGCCGGAAGTGCGCCTCGGGTCAAAAAGACCAGGTCATGACCTGTATGACCTGATACTCGGTAAGTTACTTTCAACAGGGCGCCCAAAAGGGCGTCCAAGCGGTCCATAGGGACGCTGCGTGCTCACGGGCTGTCCATCGCCGGGCGCCTGGCGGCGCCCGGCGACAGACAGCCCGTGGGGCGCCCTTCTGGCCGCGAGGGCGCCCCACGGGGGGTGGCCGCGACCGCTGCGGCCACCCCCTGGATCCGCCCCTGCTGGGCAGAGGCTATACAATCAGCCAATCAGCTTGCATACTGTGCTAGCAAGCGAACCGCCGGCGGCCGGTTGGCACATCTCTAATGCGAGTCTTCCTTACCACTTTCGAATCTGATTGGCTG
This sequence comes from Chirona hameri, assembly GCA_036785665.1. Lineage (NCBI taxonomy): Eukaryota > Metazoa > Arthropoda > Thecostraca > Balanomorpha > Balanidae > Chirona > Chirona hameri. The sequence goes on from JAXIVJ010010138.1 coordinate 44,246, forward strand.
AGCCATTTTTTCATTCGCGTGACGTGAGGACCCTGACTCAGAGAGTATGTATATAGTTTTGATAAAATTTATAATTTACGACATTCTGTCCTGAATCGGCGCGATGTATGGCCATTTTTGACAATATAAAAAGAAATTGTATTTCAAAATATAATCAAAACGTGTTTTGAAGAAAAAATCCAAAGTGAACTATTTCCTTTAAAGGAAATAGTTCACCTTCAAGATGGGGTTTTGAACTGAAATAGCAGTTTTGTAGCCCGTGTTGAGAAATCTTTATCTGCAACTTTTTTGGCTGAAAAGACTCCAGCCGAAGATATTTGACTTTTTGGCGAAGGAATTCGGCGCATATATGATATACCGTACCGTCTGAAAGTGCCAGCACTGCCAGGGAGCATGCGCAGACCAATAACGCACACCATAAAATTAATAATTTACGACCTTCTGTCCTGAATTGGCGCGATGTAGGACCATTTTTGAAAAGAAAAAAGAAACTGTATTACAAAATATAATAAAATCGTGTTCTGAAAAATGTTCCGAAGGTGAACTATTTCCTTTAAAAGCAGCGTTACTGAACGGTTGAACCAGCGAGCGAACCCTTCTGACGTCACCAATGGCAATACCTATTATGCTAGTTATGTGAACAATTATAGGATAGTCATTACAATTGTCCTACTTACAACTTTTCTAAATAATTATTTTTACATAAGTTCCGAGTTTTTTACATCTTCTTTCGAAGCACACAATGTCATAATAACATGCACCATTTACGAAATCCGCGCCACTTCTCGCAATATATACTCCTAAATATATTCCTACTACTGAATATGCGAGTCTATGTTTTCTAAATATGTTTATTTATAAATTTTAAAAAAAAAATCGGGTATATCTTGGTAATTTAGCCAAACCAATGCCATGTTTTACTTTTCAGTTACGAATACCCATTCTTAGCACATTCACGGCGATTTGTCAAAGTGACTGGCTTCCATAGACCTGTCGATTTATATACTTTGGGGGTGGCCTTCGCCCCCCCCACCCCCCCACTCAATGTTGAGTTCGGCCCCAAAAAGTACCCTCCCCCGCCCATGTTACTTGGCCACTGGTGGATCCAAGATTGAGCATGGAGGCCAAACCCCCCAAACCGACTGAAATTGGCCAAACAAAGACACATTTGCTAATTTAAAAAGAAAAGCTAAACAACTTTTGCTAAAATATGTCGTAAATCACCTATTCATGTATATTTTATAATTGTATGAGACCTCTTGGGATTTGCCCCCCCCCCCCCCCTCTAAAATAAACTTCTTGCTGTTCTGGATCTAGAGGTCCAGAGGTCTGCAGAATCTGAACACAAAATTACCCTATAGTCCAATTTGTTCCTTCAAAATAGGAGATGCTGGTGCAACCTCGACTGGTTGAGTTGGCGTGGAATGACCCAGCTATCATAGTTCCCGAGATATTTGGGTTTTTCTGGAACAAAGTCCTAAACTTGGCAAATTTGACCTTTGATGACCACTGGTGACCCTCCAATATTGACCTGAGCGAAAAATGACCGAAGTGACTTTGAATGGTCTTGCTAAGAGCTTTCGAAAGTTTTTCTGCGTCTATTTCCGTCTATTTTCACGTCTAATACCCTTTTAGTTTTCGAATTAGTGGGGGTCATTTTGACCCCCACCCTACCCACCAGGGCGAGGTTGGCTCAGAGGCCCATCCGGGCGCGGATTAAACCATGGCGTCATTGGAGGACACGACCTGTAATGAATCGGTCCCCAGCAAACATGCTGATTTTGGGTCGATATCGGCCCAATGCTCGGCGCGAAGTCGGCTCGTCGGCACGAATTTCGATTGCTTCGTTGCGAAATACCGCGTTTTTCGCGCCGCGTTTGCTCCACTCTCCATCAGCAGCATTGTATAGTAAAAAAGACGCTCAAAACGCATCCACTTCTTTATGTCTAAGCGTCTTTTCTGAGATGAGTTGTATATTGACCGGTAATATACGTTTAACGACTCGGTGCCTCGTTTTCCATTCCAAGGGTTACCATTTTCCATTTCAAGGATACCGCTTGGGTCGGAGCTATATACTGATTAAAGTGATGAGTCAATGAAAATCAGGAAATGTGCCATTTTATTTTTTTTAATTTCTTTTATCTTCACATACATTTTGTAGTCCAAAATTAGTCACCTCACAACATTCTGAAACAGTTAAGATTGCTGTTTTACTCAGAAAGAGCTCCAATTAAGGCCTTGGCCCTACTGGCGAATCCAGATCGGCCAAAAGCGTTGGTTTGAGATTGTGAGGCCTTCCGACAGAATTCCGAAACTCATGAAAATCGTCTCGTCTATTTCGCATCAGGAACCGATTAAAAAAACTCTCCTTTTTACAAGTTGCCCTAGACTTCCTTTTAAAATAAAAGTGTTAATTTCCAGCCGATTTCGGTTGTTTGTGAAGCAATGACGCTGATGGCCCCCTTGGATTCGTTCCTGTCCCCCCCCAATCGTTTTGAAAAATCGGCACAGTTGCTAGTTTCCTTTAGGTAACAAACTTCGCCAAATTGCATATCAAAGTAGTAATTGTAACGATCTGCTGTGAAATCATGCCTAATAATAATCACGAGATGTGCGTCGATGTATGTACTATGTAGCGCTTATCTCGCGCCGTGCCGGTTTGTCGTGTCTGCTGCTGCTCCCGGCACCTCAGCACACACTGGACGATCGATGACGACTGTCTCGGAGCGTAGAGAGCGTGAGTGTAGAGAGCGTAGAGAGCGGAGCGTCTCCGTAGACGGGACGCGAGCTGGCGGCGGGGCCGGCCGCGTCGGCGCCGGCCACGGCAGGTAGCCCGGCCGCCACGCGCTCCAGCAGCGCTATCAGGCGCTCCTCTCGTAGCCGGCCTTGCCGCTGAGCCTCCTGAGCCAGCTGCATCTGCTGCGCCAGGAGCTGTGTGAGGAGCGCCATGCTCGCCGTCTTCTCGTCCGCCATGCCGGGTGCTGCTCGCCGCTGTGATCCCGGTATCAGAATACCGACCGCGCCATGTTGCGGTTTTACCGGGGTCCTACCGACCGCGCCATGTTGCGGTTTTACCGGGGTCCTACCGACCGCGCCATGTTGCGGTTTTACCGGGGTCCTGCCGACCGCGCCATGTTGCGGTTTTACCGGGGTCCTACCGACCGCGCCATGTTGCGGTTTTACCGGGGTCCTACCGACCGCGCCATGTTGCGGTTTTACCGGGGTCCTACCGACCGCGCCATGTTGCGGTTTTACCGGGGTCCTACCGACCGCGCCATGTTGCGGTTTTACCGGGGTCCTGCCGACCGCGCCATGTTGCGGTTTTACCGGGGTCCTACCGACCGCGCCATGTTGCGTCTGTTGCTGCTGCCGGCACCTCTGCACACACTGGGCGATCGATGATGACTGTATTTACTCTCTCTCGGTGTAGACACAGGTCGCCTCGGTGGGCACGGCCACGGCCCGCGGCGGTGATAGGTCACCGCCGGGGTCAGAGGAGTGTGCGGCGGGCCTGCATACCGGCCAGGACTGCCCTGGCCCACCGGGCGCACAGCATACCACACCACCACCTTCGCCGTGCCGGGAGGGGGAGGGGGCGTCTGAGCGACCCCTTCTAACTCCGCTCCTATGGGGCCGAGCCACCTCCTATGGTAGGTGGAGTCCAAAAATACGGTTCGATAGCTATTGTTCAATAGCAAAAAATAGGCATTGTCGAAAATATTACATCTCGTTTTGACTCAGGTCAATATTAACCCGCCAATGACTGGGGGGGGGGGAGGGGGCGTTGAATGCTCTCCCCCTGACGACCTTTCGCAAAAGCTATAAAAAGTTATCAACGTGAAACTTCGAGTAACTTCTCCTACATCAAGTTTATGTCTCCTGTAAAAAATGAAGAAATTTCGTTGAATTTGTTTAGAGATATAGCGAATTTAGTTACGTCACTACACACGAGTTTCACGACAAAATCAGCAAAAATTTAGCAGACAGTACAAATACCATATATTGCACAAAATGCAATCAAAAACGTCAACAGAGGGTAAATGGCAAGGGCTACATAACGGCTATCACGGATTTCTGCAAATTTTTGTTTTTATTCCACAAAATGCAAACAACCGATTGTTTTTGGGAATCTGCCCACAAAATCAAATTTGCAAAGATATTAAAAC
>JAXIVJ010010139.1:0-48400 GCA_036785665.1 Chirona hameri
ATATAATATATATATATATATATATATATATATATATATATATTATATATATATATATATATATATATATATATATATATATATATATATATATATATATTATATATATAATATATATATATATATATATATATATATATATATATATATATATATATATATATATATATATATAATATATATATATATATATATATATATATATATATATATATATATATATATATATATATATATATATATATATATATATATATATATATATATTATTATATATATATATATATATATATATATAATATATATATATATATATATATATATATATATATATATATATATATATATATATATATATATATATATATATATATATATATATATATATATATATATACTATGGCAGGGGCTGCTGGCCTGAGAGGGGCGCTCTGGCCGTCTGAGACGGGGCGCTCTGGCCGCCTTAAATGGTGGCGCTCTGGCTGTTTGAAAGGGGGCGCTCTGGCTACCTGAGAGGGGGTGTTCTTGGCGCCTAAGAGGGGGCGCTCTGGCCGCCTGAGGGGGCTCTCTGGCCATCTGAGAGGGGGCGCTCTGGCCGCCTGAGAGGGAGCACTCTGACCGCCTGAGAGGACGTGCTCTGGCCGCCTGAAAGGTTGTGCTCTGGCCGCCTGAGAGGGGGCGCTCTGGCCGCCTGAGTGGGGGCGCTCTGACCGCCTGAGAGGGGTGCTCTGACCGCCTGAGAGGGGCGCTCTGGCCTCCTGATACGGCGCTCTGTCCGCCTGAGGGGACTCTTTGGCCGCCTAAGGAGCGCTCTGGCCGCCTATGTTTCAAGGCCTCATCTTGCATGGATTTGAAAGGAAATAGTATCCGTTCACGAAAACACATGCTAATTTGGATGAATCAATATGCCAAACGTTTATATTTGATACACAAAAGCGTATACTTCAACAGACCATAATTTAGCAGACTTGTAAATCGTGAGGACTGAGGTTGAAGCAAGGTCGATTGAAACCCTGGCGGATCTTTAGATAAAACTATATTATTTCATGATCAGCAAGGCAAGAAAACATTTCCCTTTGTTAGACAAAACGGTTGTTTATATCTATGCGAAGTTAAAGTTTCATCCGATTCTATCCAGTTTATGAAACACTTGTTTATGTTCCACTTCAAATTTTCTGTGACGTTTCACGCATCCCTATTTCAAAGCCAGGATGAACCATAACATATGTTACAAGTGCTTTGTGAAAAATACAAGATTGGATCCGTTATAATGGTTTCATTAGAACGTTTTTTTTTGTCAGCGTTCGTACGTGTTGGAACGGTTTTTATCCGTATATTTTGTGGATCCATTAGAATGGTTTCGTCTGAACGTTTTTTGCAGCCTTCGTACGTGTTGTTGGAACGGTTTGTCTCCGTATATTTTGGCAATGCAAGGGGCGGGGCCGGTGGGACCGGATTTGGAACACTGAACTCAATAACAACTGGAAGTGACAAGGGTGCCTGAGAGCGGTCGCGGCCGGCCGCCACGTTGGAACGCCGGGCCGGGCGATGGGTGTCGAGGAGTATGACTGAAGGGGTCGGACGCGTTTTTATTGAACCTGTCATTATAAGTTTCATGCTTGTAAATTTGCAGACTTGTTGGGTGGATATTGGACAGATTTTATTGTGCTTTACAGCTGTATGATTTGTATCGATTTTTTATTTATTTTATCGACACAGTGCATACTCCGGGCCGATCATTTGTCTACACATCTGTGTTTGTCCCATGTCCATGCGACTCCGAGATGGTTGCCCAGATACTGGTCCGGGATTGCAACTCCCAACAGCCCCGCTGTGTTAATCCGCGTTCGGTTCGGCGTTCCAACATGGCGGCTAGGCGCGACAGCCTGCGCCATACCCGCAGCTGGGTATGGCGCAGGCTGTCGCGCCTAGCCGCCATGTTGGAACGCCGAACCGAACGCGGATTAACACAGCGGGGCTGTTGGGAGTTGCAATCCCGGACCAGTATCTCGGCAACCATCTCGGAGTCGGGCCGCCACCCTCTGATTTGGAAGCGTTCGTACGTGGATCCGTTGGAACGTTTTTTCTTCTGCTCTCTTTGGAACGTTTTTTTTTTCAGTGTTCGTACGTGGTGTTCGAACGTTTTTCTCCGTATTTTTGACAATTGCAAGGGGCGGGCCGCGTAAATACATAGGACAACTTATTTACGCCGTAGGGGGTTAGGTTTTAACTACGATATGGTCTGGGGGAGTGGGGTCCGGGGGTGGCGACAGCCCCCCCCCCCCCTCCCCGGTAGGTCGCAGCGCAGTGAACGAATGCGAGCGGAGCGTTCTAAACGTGGGTCCCTGTGACCGTAATTGCTGTATGTACAGTTTGGGTCAGGTTCGATTATGTTATAACAATTTTGTAATTACAATTTTTATCAATTCAAATATTTTAATACATATCGAACCGAGCGAAAATTAGCCTGCCTACGCATTGTTATTTGTCATGAAGGCATATAATGTTTCATGCACTCTGCTCTATCTTTTGCGAATACCAAACTTGTGTACCAATGTACCAAACTTGAAACTTCTATGAACAATGAACAAGCATTTGAAAAAAGTGCATTGAAATCGGTAGTTTAACTTGGACCCGGACGGCGAACTATTTAGTGTTCACGATTTGTTTTTATATATGTTTTTCTATCAATTTTCAACAATCAGGTAAACAGGTATTTAATATATTACAATGCACACATGAAACATTTATATAAAATTGTATCCATAATCATAATCAATCAATAAACGTTTCAGAAAACCGTGATGCATCCCGCGGATTAACTTGGACAAGGAAGGCGACGTATTTAGTGTATGCAATTTGTTTCATTGACCAATCAGGGACGTTGTCACGCTTCTTGGAGCATACTAGGGCATACTAGGGCAGTAAGTAGCGTACCCAGGATTCGTTCCAGAGGGGGGACAATTTTTGCTCAGGGGGCATAAAGTACCCCCACGAAGAAAACAAACTTACCGGATGTGGCCCACTATACTTTTAAAAGGGCATATTTTCGCCATTTTTCTCTTTTAAAAAATGAAAAATATCTTTTTTTTCGACCAAAGGGGGCACGTACAGACCTTTAGGGGGGGGGGCAATTGCCTCGTTTGCCCCCCCCCCCCCTTGTGTACGCCTATGTACTAGAGTATCGTATAACCACGGTAGAACTGTTGTGTGTGTTATGAATGTGTTACTTATTATTGGGACACAGTCAATGCGCACGTGCGCTCGCGTACCGTTTCATATATCAAACCGGTTTTAGCTTTACCAGAGCGCGCCCGCTCGGTCATCGCCCAAAAAAGCGTTTTACTGGCATAATATTGTGGCCTAAATCCGAGGAGATATCATTTCGCGCCATTTTTGTTTTGTTTTGGGGGAGCTTGGCCCGAGGGGGCGCCCTGGGTTTATTTGCCCCCCCCCCATCCGAAAATACCTTCCGCCGCCACTGGGGTCGTTAGATATGGACGTTAGATACGGACCAGGATGTCTATCACCTGGGACCACTTTGAAAAGGATCTGGCAATAAATTCGGTACGCTATGCGGTAACCCGTCCTTTGACCTTGAATTTGACCTCCAAGGTCACGGGTCAGGTCACGGTGACGGACGTTAGATATGGACCCTGTCTATCATCTGGGATCACTTTTGGAAAGATCCGGCAATAAATTCGGGACGTTATGCGGTACCCAGTCCTTTAGTTTGACCTCGAATTTAACCTTGAAGATAACCTTGAACAGGAAAATGAAGGTCATATTCGTGATCAGCGTACCATAATTGGTCTTTGGCCGAGATTTGGGCCAAATCTGAATCCGTCGCTGAATAAGTCGTTATCATATGCAAGTTGCAACAGTAAAATAACATATTCAACAGCATTTGTAGTGTCAGGCGATTTGAAGTTCTCCGGAACGGAGGATCGTAGGCGTAAAGTTCGCAGCGGTAGTAGAAATGCGTGGTTGAGATATGGCCGTTTCCACTACGGTCATCACATGGCGTATTTTGCAGGGCTAAATATCCTACTAAATACCCTACGGCGTAAATCAGTTGTCCGATGTATATATTCAGATGTGTCATAACCTTGGTCATAACAGTGTATAGTGCCCTAGGTCATAACGGGTCCGCACATTACCCAACATTAGGATTTTTTTAAAGGTAATTTCCCAATATCTTGGGAAATGACCTTCAATATTGGGATCCTGGGATTTGGTCTCCAATCTTGGGAAATTATAAAACTTCAACAACTCTTATTTTTGTCTTGCTGACGCCCAAAAAGGTACCTAAGATATGCTATTTTGATATAAATTGTTGTTAAGATGTGATTGAATGCGATTATTTGCCATTAAATCTATAACTTGTTTGGCTTAATTCATCAAGTTTTTTTATATGTACCTTATAGTTATAATTCTGCTTATCGTCTTTTGTTGACACAAGTCCAGCCTGGTTATTGATTCAACTTTTTTGGAACGATTCAATCATGATTCATTTTGGAATTTGAATGATTCAATCACTGTTCGATTCACGGATACAATTTTGATAAATGATTCCTTCTGATTCAAATAATCAAAACAAATATTTTAATCGATTCACGTTTGAGTCAACATTTAAGTATATGAGGTGAATTCGTGTCAAATCAATACAAATGGAAACATTCATATATATAATCATTAAAACATTGTTACAGCAATAGTATTTCAGCATAAATGAATGTAGCCACTGGGACTGCATGTATTTGCACAATTTGCCAGTGTACTTGAATCGTTAAATCTTTTGATTCAATCAGCCTTGATTTGATGCGGGTTTTGATTCAATCACGATTCATGAATCAAACGATCTGGTGGTGAATCAATTATGTTGTAAGGTTATAAATTTGCTACCCAGTTCTGAGCCAGCAAATAGAGATGACGGGCGTACGTTAGCATCTGCGGGAGCGGCCGCGGTACAGGATACGGCCGTGCGTTCACGCAGGGTCGTGCTGAAAGCTGGCCGACTTTCGCTGGTCGCTTTCTCCGACGCCCGGAGTCTGAAAAGCGAAAGGTGCGGACCTGGGGAAGTGCGAGGTGTTGCCGCTAGGGGTGCCACGCCCCACCTGTGAGCTGAGCTCAGGACGGTAGGAAAGAGAGAGACGAGGCATTTCTCGTGGCGGCCTCGTCGGGACGATATCTTCAGCTTTCTTGTCCCCATCAAAATTAACGCTGCGACACCCAGGTGTCGCAGAAGTCCCGACACTAAGTCCAGAGCTCTTTCGAAGTACAAAGGTTAGTCGGTGCGGAGCGCCGTGACCTCAGCTACGCTCTGGAGTCCCGCATTCTAATATCAATGGGCAAGGTGCGGTCTGAGCGTAGACGGGTGTGGTGCAGCGCGTGTGGTGTGAATTGGGTGCGACGGTGAATTGTGAGTGTGATAGTAACGGAGATGCGGTAAGGTGGTGAGGATTCGCTGTGATGGTGGAAGGTGGGTGTGAGAGAGATGGAGATGCGGTATGGTGGCGAGTTGTTTGTGAACGAGTGTGGATACCTGTGAATGTATATGTGCATGATGAGGTTGTGTGGGTGTCGGAAGCGTGACAAGGTGGTGTGTGGTTTGTGTAGGTGCGAGTATGGAAGTCTGTGAATGAATGTGTGTTGAGCCCCAATATAGAGTTGAGGAGAAGGAAATATTTCCCCGGGAAGCGAGGAATGCCAAACTGATCCACGGTGAACGCTGAACGACTTATACGGGCTGCTAGTTTAATACACCCGGGTGGCAAATGGGGCATGTTAACGTAATGGGTATTAATGTAACGGAGGGACCGGATGCTGGAGGCTATGCATGGCCGACAGCTAACCAGGTTCTCTTACATAAAAATGGTGCATCGGCCGGGAATACCACTTTCTTTACCTTTGGGGCTATTGTTTCCGCTGGACTTGAACTTTCCACGATCCCCGTAAATGATATTGTCCTGGCTGGGCCGGAGTCTGCGGGGAGTCAACTCCGTAATCGTCGGTCTGTTGGCTCCGCCGGCAGGCTTGAACTTTCCGCGTCCGCCGTAACAGGCTTTGTCCTGGATGGGCCGGAGTCTGCGGGGAGCCAAATTTGGCCGAGTTGCGGGGGGGGATAATGTTTATGCTCACGCTCTTTAATCTGCCGTAACCATCGGACTGTTGGCTCCACCAGCTAGGCTTGAACTTTCCGCGTCCGCCGTAAGAGGTTTTGTCATTCTGGGTGGTCTGGACTTTCAGGGAATCAATATTGGCCAAGGTGAGGTGTTTATAAACGGTCTCCTTTCTTGTATTTCGATTCAATATCTTGTGTAAATTCGTATAAACATCTTTCGTCTCGTGCACGCGTGGATCAGTTTTATAAATGGTGGGGAGGGGGGACAATTTGCAGCCGCTATAAGTATACTCGTCGCGTTGTCGCAGGCCGGATCTGGAGAAGGACCGGGCAGACGGCAATCTGGTGCGTTCCGCGTGCGCGATGTGGTGAACAAAGTGAAGTGAAGTGAAGTGAGCGTGTGAGCGACGGATCGAAGAGTGGTGAGTGAATGAGTAATACAAAGTGCGAGATATAGTGAGTACGAATCCGTGCGCCGAGTTGTCTGGTAGCCGCTATGTAAGAGTTTCATTTTGCTGGTAATTGCTTGGGTACAAGATAATAGGCATCACTATTATTATTGATATTTAAATTGGATTCATGGTCAATTAATTAGATTGGGTCGCATTGAGCACGTTTGTTTTGAGTTTCGCGTAAATTTATGGAATGCTGATAAATTATTTTGCATCGTTTTCCTGACAAGTGTACGTACGCCTCTGAACGTAATTTGAATGAATAGTTTGTAAAATTATTAATCACATTCCTTTGGCCTTTTGTATTTGTGGTTGAATTTTGGCATTGTCTAAAAGTGCCGGCAATTAATATGTCATGGTTATGACGGTTAATTTAGTCCTATCTCAGGTTGGTGAGTGTCATACCTGCACCTGCTCACATATGCGACTGTCACACATATTACGTCACGCAGACACCAGCCAAGTTGGCCGGTAACCTACGTTCAGACAAGTCGGTGCCGTCAAGCCACAGTTCGACGTGGATTGTTGATTTATTACTATCGGGAGTATTAATTTCAGTCGCTTTGTGATTCTAAGATTGCTGATAAAATGTAGTACCTCGGATGCCAGTCCGGCATGGCTGTGCACGTGCAGTGTGCATTCAATTTCTCACATTTTATAAATTGTTCCAAGCGAAAGCTTAAACGAAAATTAATTTAATAATTAATATCAGTTTTGGTACTCATTATTGGCATAGTGCATATGTAATATTGCAAAGGAACTAGGTTTAACGTTAAAGTGAAGTGTGGACAGGAAATGCCTTTGTCGAACATCCAGAATTCATCATTGCCATAGTTTGAATTCTGAGTTAAATAATATCCTGTGAGCCAAATTTCGGAAATGTTGCAAGTGGTTGAAAATGTTGCAATGTTGCAAGGAATTTCAGAAAGATTGAGAAACGGAAAACACGTTACCGTTGTACTATGTCGTTCCAAAAAACTACATTAATCAACCCGTGATCCGTCGAACGGGAGGGCGTTTCAGAGCAGCATGTTCTTCGAGAAAAGTTCTTCGGAACGCATACTCTGTGGCTATTGCCTTTGCAAGCTGCACTGACCCGAATTACGCCGACCAAAGTAGGTATTACTGCGTTTGATTAAAACTTGATTATGACTTTCATGTTTGCAAATACGCGTAAATTTTGAGTGAATATTGGTAACAAATGACTGCGCTTCACCGCTGTATAACTATAATTATTCAAAACCCTCAGGTTTTTACGGCATGGCCGTGTGATAAGAAAAGTTTTAACTTTGTCCAATTTTATATTACAAGTCGATTTAAATGCTTAGATACTGATCGGTAAGCTTCAGTTTTACATACATTAGAAAGCCAGTAAGTTTGTTTACACAAGCGCAAATGTTTCATCGCTTTACCTGCGATTGGTTCCGAGTTGACTTTAACCGTGAGAAACGTAAAATCATTATGTTTAAATTATTTCGCCACGCGCTGTTGGACTGCAAAGTACCTTGAATATGCCAGCCCGTGAATTTATCGATACGCCTGTTTGTCCCGGCCAAATTGGACTTTAAAATTATCGAAATATTAACCTGGGATTGTATCCGTGCTTCGCGAAAATATTTTGAAACATTGATTCTTGTCCCCTTCTACATATAAATAAGTTTGTTGGTGAAGTTTTGATTTGATTTGCTTTGGAAGTAACTTGTGTTTGGTAACCATTTTATTAAATGACAGATAACGCACGAATAAATAGACTGGCATGCAATCGAAGCTAGCGAGACACAAACAAAAAGTATATGCCAATACTGGTAGTTAAAAACATAGAACGCGTGTAACATTTGACTTAAAATATCTTTCGGTAGGAATGAATTTATGCAAAATGTGAAAAATGTAATGTTTGTACCTACGCACCGTCGGAAAAGTTCAAATAATAACTCCAGTTGTGGGATGTTCTAAAGTAAACGAGAAGTCAAAATTAAAGTCTGAAGATGTTTTCGTAAGGATAACATTATTATATCCTTTTGCGTACTTCGAAACATTCCAATGAGAACAACACGGATGGGAGCTCGGTCCTGATCGCTACAAAGGTTATGCGTTAAACAAGCATGGTGCGCTGCACAAACGGGTCGGGCGAAATTGCTACACTAAGTCCAGAGCTTTTTCGAAGTAAAAAGGTTAGTCGGTGCGGAGCGCCGTGACCTCAGCTACGCTCTGGAGTCCCGCATTCTAATATCAATGGGCAAGGTTTGGTCTGAGCGTAGATGGGTGTGGTGCAGCGCGTGTGGTGTGAATTGGGTGCGACGGTGAATTGTGAGTGTGATAGTAACGGAGATGCGGTAAGGTGGTGAGGATTCGCTGTGACGGTGGAAGGGGGTGTGAGAGAGATGGAGATGCGGTATGGTGGCGAGTTGTTTGTGAACGAGTGTGGATACCTGTGAATGTATATGTGCATAATGAGGTTGTGTGGGTGTCGGAAGCGTGACAAGGTGGTGTGTGGTTTGTTTAGGTGCGAGTATGGAAGTATGTGAATTAATGTGTGTTGAGCCCCAATATAGAGTTGAGGAGAAGGAAATATTTCCCCGGGAAGCGAGGAATGCCAAACTGATCCACGGTGAACGCTGAACGACTTATACGGGCTGCTAGTTTAATACACCCGGGTGGCAGGTGGGGCATGTTAACGTAATGGATATTAATGTAACGGAGGGACCGGATGCTGGAGGCTATGCATGGCCGACAGCTAACCGGGTTCTCTTACAATGTTTTGATTCAATGAATCTTGATTGAACGATTCCAATCGATTCAATCAGTGTTGAATCAATAACCAGTCTGGACACAACATATATTCATTGGTGGTCGCCGGGCGAAGATAGCCAGCTTCGGCTTGTATACGGCCGGAGTATTTTCGTGGATACTCTTCTAGGTGGATTAGGAACAGACTTGTCATTGATTCATATTTGTCATGAGTCGATTCACAGTGATTCACGGACCATAATGAATGATTCAATCATGATTCAATCACTCAACATTACCATAATGAATGATTCAATCATGATTCAATCACTCAACATTACCATAATGAATGATTCAATCTTGATTCAATCACTCAACATTAAAGGGAAGTGTCGACTCCTTTGTCTAACTCCTTTGATTTTGAATGTGCGACTCTAAGATTTTATGAGCGTGATAGAGAGGTCATGCTCTACTTGTGTGCCAATTGTCATGCACATCAGAATAGTCTGCTTTTTGACCTTAAACATATGACCTGCTCTAACTCCTTTGATTTTAAATGTGCGACTATAAGATTTTACCAGAATGATCACTAGGTCGTGATCTATCTGTGTACCAATTTTGAAGCCAATTCAAATAGTCCGCGAATGTATTTCCGAATGTGAATGTCAGCCAATTGGACACGCGTGTTGTTTATTTTGATTAAATAATGATATTTATAATACTTATTATAATTGCAAATTCCAAGTTCCAAAAGCATTAATGACTTTACGTTTCACTTTTTTTAAGCGAATATAACATTTATTTTGATTTTGCATTAGGTATTATTGTTTATAAAGCATGATGTGGAATAAAGCGGTGACAGTGATATTTGGGACATGCGGAGGTCATGCAAATGTTTGTTTATGATTTAGTTTTTTATATGGTATAGCCTAGAAATTAGGAAAAGGTGGGTACCTTTTGATAATTTTTCATGTGAAAAAGGTGTGCGCGTACTGTGTGGTTTATGAACCAAAGTTAAAGGTATTAGTTACCTTTGCTAAGTATTTAGGTACCTACCCCTAACCCTACCAGTTCCAAGGTATTCACCTAGTTAGGGCTGATTGAACAGTGGCTTTGTGCCCACTGGAGTTGGACACAAAGCCTCGCTTTCTTTACGCATAGATGAATTACAGGCTACAGCTCAGGACACAGAGCTCATATAATTGGCCATTAAGTGCCTGGTTTGTCCACAGAGCACAGATGAATGCTGGGCCGCTGGCATATTTTGTGGACAGTTTATGCTGTTTGACCAAAAAAGAATGATTCTTTGAGCAATGAATGATTCAATCAGCCTATTTTCTCTGTATGAATGATTCAATCAGTGACTCACAACAGGTTTGCGCATGTGGGGAATCGATTCATGAGTCATTCATTTGAAATAAGAATGATTCAATCAAAAGTAGTCGATTCACATTGAATCATTGACAAGTCTGATTAGGAATTTGGGATACCTTCTCTTCGTCGCCGGGTAGGTAGTGGTTAAATTATAGTATATGTATCAAGTGTGGCGTTGCGCAATCGCTATTGTTTACGTGTGACGTCATGCGCCGTTGCCATGCCGACGACAATAAACAAGGCGGCAGTCGCCGAGAGACGGTCGGACGCAGTACGTTGTCTTCTGCACTTCTAGTGTACTGATAGCGAGACCGAGCCACGTGACATGGTGTCAGAAGCTGAACCTACTTACCTTCGTCCTCTCGTCGTTGCCTGAAGCAACTTTCAATCAGCAATACCGAGATATTCACCATGAATCTTCGCTCGCCATCTGAGCTGAATTTCGGTGCGGCGAACATGGCCGCCGAGTGGGCGCGATGGCGCCGGGACTGGCAGTATTACGCAGCGGCGCGGGAGCTCTCAACAAAGCCCATGGCGGTACAGCTCGGTACTTTCTTTAACTATGCTGGGGTGAATGCGCAGGAGATTGCGACCCATTTTGAGTGGCAGGAGGCTGATGGTCTGCCGGCACTCCTGGCCGCTTTTGAAGCCTACTGTAACCCCCGGCGAAATGTGATATTGGAACGCTTCACCTTCAACACGCGAGTCCAGCGTCCTGGTGAGAGTGTCACCAGCTATTTGGCGGCTCTCCGCTCTCTGGCGGCTACGTGTGAGTTTCCTGATGCTGACAATATGATCCGTGACCGTCTGGTGATGGGTGTGCGCGACCGGGCGACACAGCGCGCTCTCCTTCGCCGGGCCAAGCTGACGTTACAGGAAGCGATAGACATCGCCATCTCAGAAGAGGCTTCAACACGTGATCAGCAGAGCATGGGGCTGCGCGTCTTGAGGATGTGCACCAGTCCACCAGTGAGGTCAGTGCGGTGTCCCAGCTAGCCCCGTCCTCGGGTAACGCAAACGGGCAGTGTCGGTTCTGTGCCCGAGTGCACGTGATGCGGCGGTCTCAGTGTCCAGCGTGGGGTAAAGCGTGCAACGCATGTGGAGGCCGGAATCATTTTTCGGCCTGCTGCCGGCCGTCTGCTGCTCGACCAACGGTTCAAGGTCACGGCGACCTTCGCGGCGGCGGCCCAGCCGCCTGGCGGGGGCATCCCCGCTCAGCTGACGGCGACTCTGGCGGCGGCCGGGCGGCTCGACGGGGAAATCCCGATCAGCTGTTCTCGGCCGGGTCGGCCCGCATTAGCGGCACAGTTGCGGCGGTGGAGACTGCCGGTGGGACTCCGGCCGCTGAGGATGACCAGGAGGAGCCGCTCTATGCTGTCGGTGCTCTACAAGACCCAGAACCAGGTACCCCGTGCGCGGCTAGAGTGTTTAAGACACTAGTATCTCGTTCGGGAGAGTCACTCCGATTTCTTGTAGATTCGGGGTCTGAGTGCAATGTGCTCTCTTTGTGCGATTATGTGCGCGTTACCGGTGATCACTCCCACCACCATCTGCAGTCAGGCGTCTCAGCCATTCGCATGTATGATGGCTCTCTTGTTAGTACTGTGGGCAGGGCCCATCTGCGTCTCGTTAATGAGCCGTCTGGGCGGATTGTGGTGCTGAAGTGCAGGGTTGTCAACAAAGATGTCATGCCTATCCTCAGCTTGCAGTCCTCTGTGGACCTAGGCCTCATTGAGGTAAAGGATGTGGACCCGCTAGACTATGTCCCCAAGGTGTCAGGTGCCGAGGGCCCCGCGGAGGGTCTGACTAAGGCTGGTGTCTTGTCTGAGTTTAAGCAGGTATTTGATACAGCCAAACCGGGACGGGTTGTTCACGGTCACACAATTGTCACAGACCCCCAGGTCGCTCCTGTGGCGGAACCTCCGCGCCGGGTCAGAGTGCATGTCAGAGACAGGCTGAAACGTAAACTGGATGATCTGGTGGCACAGAAGCTGATATCACCTGTGACTGAGCCCACCCCCTGGGTGTCAAACCTCGTGATAGTTGATAAGCCCAGCGGGGATATTCGTCTGTGTCTGGATCCCAAAACTTTGAATAAGGCGGTGCAGCGAGAGCATTACCCCACGCCAACTGTCGATGAAGTGACGACCCGACTCAGTGATGCTAAGGTTTTCTCAGTTGTTGACGCCAGCCAGGCGTTCTGGCACATCGGTCTCTGTGACGCTTCGGCCAAGCTGTGCACTTTTCACACGCCCTTTGGCCGATACCGCTGGGAGGTCCTCCCATATGGCATTAAGTCAGCACCGGAATTGTGGCAGCGCACAATGCACGAGCTGGTGACCGGCCTGCGGGGCGTTGAAGTGATAGCGGACGACTTCATAATTTTTGGTACTTCAGAGGCGGACCACGATGCCAATCTCAAGGCGTTTCTCTGCAGAGCGGAGGAGCGCAACTTGCGTCTCAACCCAGAGAAATTCCAGTTCAAAGTCAGGTCGGTCAAGTGGATGGGCCACATTTTGAGTGACCAGGGTCTGAAGGCTGACCCAGTTAGGATCCAGGCCATAACAGAGTTTCCAGCGCCAACCTCGGTCCCTGAACTAAAGAGGTTCCTTGGCATGGTGGGTTACCTCTCACGTTTTCTGCCGAATATCTCTGAGGTGCTGGCTCCCCTCAGACAGCTCACTCAGCGGTCTGTTGGCTGGTACTGGAGTGAATCGTGTCAGCGGGCTTTTGATAGAGTCAAGTGCCTACTTACCTCTGCTCCTGTGTTGCGTTTTTATGACCCCCGCCGAGAGGCAACAGTTCAGTGTGATGCTTCCATGTCGGGACTGGGGGCCTGTCTCCTTCAGGACGGGCATCCCGTTATGTACTGCTCTCGTGCGCTCACGTCTGCCGAGAAGGCCTACTCCCAGATCGAAAAAGAGCTGTTAGCCATTACATTCGCTCTTGTCAGGTTGGACCAGTTCCTATATGCGCGCCCTGTGACGGTTGTTACCGACCACAAACCACTGGTGGCGATTCAGTCCAAGCCCCTGGGTGACGCCCCGCTTCGCCTACAGCGAATGCTGATGACTATTCAGCGCTATGACTACACCATCGTTTACCAACCCGGTAGTCAGCTATATGTCGCAGATACACTGAGTCGGGCGTCCCTCCCTCTTCCCCAGGCTGTGTTTGCGGCCCAGTTGGAGCAGGTGGACCTGAGCAAAGGCGTCTCCGTTTCTCCCAGGAGACTGGCGCTGATTCGCACGGCGACCGCTTCTGATCCTGTGCTTTCCAGGCTGATGGCTCAGATCCAGGTGGGCTGGCCTGACAGTCGTCGGGCGGTACCTGAAGTCATTCGTTGCTATTTTCCGCTTCGGGACGACCTTGCTGTTCAGGACGGTTTGGTTTTTAAGTATCGGTGCCTTGTGATACCGTTCAGTCAGCAGGGCGAAGTCCTGTCGCAACTTCACCGCAGTCACATAGGGCTAGCCTCGATTGTCCGACTGGCACGCGAGAGTGTGTTTTGGCTTGGGATGTACGCACAGCTGCGCGAGGCTATCTTGAAATGCCCAGTATGCCTCGCGCATCGGCCGGCGCAGGCCAGAGAACCGTTGCACTCACGTGAGGTGCCTGATCGGCCATGGCAAACGGTTGCCACGGACCTGTTTGAGATAAATGGAAGTACGTATTCCGTTCTGGTCGACTACTATAGCAGCTATATTGAGGTTGATCGCTTGCCCAGTCCGTCAACTGCCCAGGTTATTCGGGCACTATCTGCACATTTTGCGCGTTATGGCATTCCCGAGGTGCTCGTAAGTGACAATGGGCCCCAGTATGCGAGTGCCGACTTCACTGCTTATACGCGGGATCTGGACATCGAGCACCGTACCTCTAGTCCCACCTTTCCGCAGTCCAATGGTAAAGCTGAAAATGCGGTCAAGACGGTTAAAACCCTGTGGCGCAAAGCGCTGGATGCCGGTCAGGATCCGATCTGGGCGCTGCTGATGTGGCGGAATGCGCCAAGTGAGTCGACAGGTGTATCTCCGACACAGCTCCTGTTTGGACGGCCATGCCGGACGTTTCTTCCCACGGCTCGGTCCACTCTATCTCCCACATCGTCCATTCCAGTACGAGATGCCATGGTCAACGCGAGGGCGCGACAGGCCGGGTATTTTAACCGCGGCACTCGGAACTTACGCTCTCTCCTTGAGGGCGAAACGGTGCGGATGCGTCTGCCCGGCCAATCTACATGGACGCCGGGTATTTGCTTGCGCTCTGTGGCCGATCGCTCGTATTTGGTTCGGGTGGACAACTACGTCTACCGGCGCAATCAGCGCCATTTGCTGGCTACGGGCGAGGACCCGGGAGTTGTTGCCCAAGATCCCCCTGAGCGGCCCCTTGACTGGCTCCGGCTAAATCGTAACACTCCACCGCAATCACCCCTGCTGCCGCGGCCCCCTCAACCTCCTGCTCCCGACCATGGCGGCCTCTCTGATGACGGTAGATCGCACTGTGCTCAAAGGGGAGGCACTGAACAAGTGACACCTCCTCATCCACATGTCTCTCCTCCTCGGCGTCGGTCCACCAGGGTCTCACGCCCCCCTTCCCACCTGCAGGATTATGTAACATAAGCGTGTCTAGGTTTAAGGTGTGTCCGCACAGGTGCGGTGTAACCAGAGTGTAAGATTGGTGTGTGTGCGTGTGTGTTTCTTTATTATCATCCTTATTTGCTGTTGGCACCTACTCGTGCACACTGTTTGTGAAGCCATTTAATTCAGTGTTCTATTCGTGTGTTCATGTATTGCTTACGCCAGCGCAGCGTGTTCCCGGAAAAGAAAGGGAGATGTGGCGTTGCGCAATCGCTATTGTTTACGTGTGACGTCATGCGCCGTTGCCATGCCGACGACAATAAACAAGGCGGCAGTCGCCGAGAGACGGTCGGACGCAGTACGTTGTCTTCTGCACTTCTAGTGTACTGATAGCGAGACCGAGCCACGTGACATCAAGTGGGATGGATTATTATGGGATGGCTTTAATCCCGAATGACAGCATTAGAGGCTAGCGGGACGGGATTTTGATTTGGGTCCAAAGTTTTGTTCTCACCGTTTTATACTGATAACCGGATTGCTAGTTCAATACATGTCCAAAATAATTAGGTAAGGGTTATGCTATTTTATTTTAAATGTAATTAAGGTTTAAGAACGATATCTTCTTAAAACGATGCGTTCGAAAGCATGCCTAAGCGATGTACCACTTATATTTGAGCCTACGTACCGTTTTTACACTTAAATCCGTTGAACTTGGGAAATGAGCCCCCAAGTTGGGAAATTTTACCTGAATCTTGGGAAATGGGGTTGGACCGCTGCGGTAGCACTGGTTGGGTCATAACATTGCGTGCAAGGCGTGCAACTCGCAGTTGCACGTGCGGATGGGCAGCCACGATTGCTTTTATAGTATAATGGTGTATAGGCTGCATTACAGTGTCTGGCGAAACTGCCCGGTGGTTTATTCTAACCGTGAAATCGCATATTCTTCTGCCTCGAAGGCTGGCTAAAACCTTTGGGCTCAATGGTAAGACAGCTGCTGCGCCACTATAATTGTCATCGCAAAATGTACCTTGATTGTTAGATGCTATTTTATTCAAAGAAGTTGAAGTGTTATGAATTGTCAGCTTATTAGTTGCTTTATCTCAGCTTCTTGATTTGCCCATGAGCCCAGTATTGTTAAGGATCTAAGCAAAATGTGATGCTATGTAGGAAGTGGGTAAATGTGATTCTATGAAGGAAGTGGGTATTAACTATTAGTTCAGTAATTCACCTCTCCAGAGTAGTCAACTGATGGTATTATTATGACAGACTGAAAAGTGGGTTATCTTCGACTGTCTACAAGATGGTCTGGGGCTGTAGCGCAGCAAGCGAATGTGTAAAGCATTCTAAATGTGGGTCCCTGCAACCGTAATTGCTGTAAAGGTTAGGTCAGGTTTAATAATGTATTGTTTTTGGTGACATCATAGCTTTGGTATTATTGGTACACCTTTCTGTCTGTCATAATAATACTCTCTTCTTCTATTAGGGACCTCAAGAACACCATTAACTGGGGAGGTGAATTACTGAACTATTACCGGAAGTTGGGTATTACTGGAGTCTGGAGAAAGCATCACACTTCCATACACCATGCTGTAGGTAGTGTTGTTAGTGTTAGTGTTTGTAGTGTAGGTGGTAGTTAATATACTAAAATTAAACCTGACCTAACCTTCACAGCAATTACAGTTGCAGGGACCCACATTTAGAGCGCTCCACTTGCTTTCACTCGCTGCAGCCCCCTGCTCGGCACCCCCTCCCCAGATAACCGTTACAGCAATTGTGGTCGCAGAGACCCACATTTAGAAGTTAAGAATGGTGTGCTGCAGCCCTGCCGGGGGTGGGTGACCCCCCACCCAGACCATCGCTGAAAAGTTACGATAAATAGTGAAAAATACACTCCCAGTGACGTCATCAAGCTGGCTGCACTGCTCGCCCCTTGCTCAGACCTGTAACACTACCTACAGTGTGGTGTACAGAAGTGAGATGCCTGCTCCGGTAATGCCAGAAGTTGGCAGGGTCTTAACAAGTTATGATTGTTTAAAAAGCTTGCATGACAGTTGACAAAGACTAGCCCATGATTCAAATTAATTTAAGTGGTCACCATCAAACCTTCACTTTTATTCACCTATCATTACTCAGTTCACTTATCTAATATCTTCCAATCTGCTGTTCATGTTGCTGTATATGGATGTATTGAATGTTGAGAATCATTTGTTTACATTTCAACAGGTTCACCATATTGGTTCGCTGGCAATGTATGGGCGTGTGTGCGTGTGCATTTTTAAGCATTTACTTATTTTTATGAAGCGTAAAACAATATTTAAAGGTTTATATGAAAGTTGACATAATAATTGTATCTGTCGATTTAGCAGTATTTTCCCAGAATACCTCATAAGCTAAAAATTTACACCCAAATCTGTGCGTTCTTTAGCTGAGGACATCTGCGAAAATTGTTGACATAAGAGGCTGTAGGAGTAGGCTAGCTATATTTTTGTCTTTTTTCAAGGATGTAAACCCATAGATTGTATCACCTTATATAAACAGACTAGAAAATCCTTACCAATGTGACTGATATCGGTATTACTTAGGTTTTGAGATACCATTATGAGTAGTACCAGTGGCGGCGGATCATATTTTTGGATGGGGGGCAAAGAAACCCAGAGCCCTCGGCAAAAGGGCCCCTCCCATGGCCAAAGGCCACCCCTCCCCAAAAAAATACGCGAAATGGTATCTCCTCGGATTTAGGCCACTACATTTTGCAGGGCCTCTAAATGATCGGAAAAAAAACGTCGGACAGGCCAATGTTGAAGTCTCAGGCCTAATGAGGGCCCCTCATGGCCTACTGAGAGTCCCCCAGGCTGACTGAGGGCCTTCTGTCGGTCTTAGAAGGCCCATCAGGCTGGCTGGGGGCACATCAGGGCCCTGGGTCCTTGTTTCGGTCAAAAGGAAAAATCGAACCAACTTCTTGGAGTATCTAGTCTCTTACAAATGTATAGGGGGAGGCAAAATCATGTTTCCCTCCCCCCCCCCAAACTTCTTGAGTGGGTGGGCAGCTGTCTCCTCTACCCCCCCCCCCCCTATCCGCCGCCACTGAGTAGTACCTAATGCTACTGGTCCTGTCCTGTGGGTGGCTTGCACTAATGAACACATTGCCAAGTGTCTAGTAATTACTAAAAATCAATGATAATAATGTAACTTATGAGTTACAGGACATAGCAAGCAAGATTACTTTTTGCTCCGTGGGGGGTGCAGCAACGACTGACATGCCAAACAAAATTGATCAAGATAACGATTCAGATCCTATACCAATTCATAAATTTCCCAAAGATTCACCTATAAGAAAAGTATAGGGGGCGCATGGGAGCTCCAAGCCCCCCTCCTCTCTGAGCCCGGGTCGCGCCCATGTCGCGCCCACCAAGCGTGCGTAGGGCGCAACTTTTTGTATGTCCCCCCCCCCCCCCCCCCTGACCGAAATATTGGATCCGCGCCTGTACTATGTCACGAGAAGGAGTAGCAATGCCAAACAAATACAATATATTTGATGAGGTTTATGTCTCCCTAGACAATTCATTGCGATATATTCACATTTTCCACGCCGGGTAATGGCATCAAAGATCACTTATCATCATTTCGAGCGGCGGTCGGCCGGGGCGACCGTATCTAATCGTTGAACTTTGCGCAGATATAACAGCAAATATTTGTCTGATTGCATTTTTTCAGCGGCATCCGGCAGAGCGGTTGATTTGTGACATATTACATATTACAAGTTTTGCAATCGACCAGTAAACAAAGAAACTAAGCGCGATCTAAGCTTCAGGCACGCGCGCACTAATGTTGTGTACGGCGGCCGGCCGGCCGCGTCCCCCGCCTTCTACGTCACAGCGACTCCGGGGTCGCGGCTACTAAATTAGTGTTTGTTACCACTTTTTCGGCCGGAGTGTTCTACCTGGTGTATACAGCCTTGGACTCATCACTCAAGAGCTGGGGCATTCCAGGACAGATCAGCACAAAATCGCAATAACACCCTATATCTCAGATTTCGATAAAACTATGTCTTGGGGGTTATCTGCTGGGCCGTAGCTTCACGCTGCGACATTTGCTGCCTTGTCATTTTAATAGTTTTTGAGTTACAGCCTCAGGCAACTTTGCAATGTCGCGCAAAACTCTAATTTTCAGCGGGCAATATCTCCCATCTTAATCATGTGGGTCATACAAACATATATATCATCAGAATCATCATGAACCATATATTAATATGATATAAATACTTTTGGGAAAATTCCCAAATTTGGGAATTTCAGCACTAAATTAGGTAAAATCACGTGATTTTATAATGTGGCCATTTCAAATTCGGATTTTATTCCCATGCTAGAATCAACTTCAATATATAAGTGTTGATGGTAAACAAAATTGGAGACATGTTTTTCTTCTAAATATTGTATTTATAGTTTTGTATTAAACAAAAATAATGGTCACCAGCACATCTTTGGTAATAATTTTGCAAGTAATTGTGCTAGAGAGCTCAATTCAGCGGCACTATGTTTATCTCGTGGACCTGATTTCAATTATATATAACATGAGCCTTGTAGTCGCTATGTGGCCTCATGGTTACATGACCTGAGGTCACCCGGTGCAGCCCACGTCAGATCGACCAAGACATAACACTCTACTTCTCATATTTCGATGAAAATACGTGTCGGGGGTTATCTGGGCCGTACATTCACGCTGTGCAATATTAAGCTTCGTCCGGCGAATGGTTTTCGAGTTATAGCCTCACGCAGCTTTTCGATGTCGCGCAAAGCTCTAACTTTCAGCGGGCGATATCTCCCATACAAATAATTCAAATTATAGAAACCTATATATCAAAAACGAAATATCATGACCTTTTCCTCTAAAATATGACAAATTCAATGTTATTAAAACGTTATTATTATATCGTAATATTTCGGCCAATGGTGGCGGTTTAGAGAGAGGCGTGATATGATGTGTAATGAACGCTGATGCGTTTCTGCCATGTAGTTTACATTTTTTTTAGTCCAAATGTTTTTGAATGGGTGGATTTTCGAGGTCAGACTCCGCGCTAAGCATAGCTTGTTGCGCTGGCCCTGACCCCACCACCCGATCAAGCAATTCTTGGCGTCCGGCAGAATTTAGAAGCGAAAGTTTTACGTGCCCGACATACTTGGATACGGTCCGCCCCGCCCTCTGACGTCATCTGACCTTGAGTGCGACCGCTGCCACCGGCCACAGGCCATCCCAGTTAGGAGTAAATAGCAAGCGCCGAAGCGACTCGAACCCGGGCTGCCACTACCGGGTGAGGCCAGAAGTCCAGCGCTCTCCCAACTGAGCTACAGGGGCGGACTAATTTGCAAAAAAAAAAATATACGCATTACTAGTTGTAATGCGTATATGAAAATGTACTTAAGAAAACAACTGAAATGATTATGAAATGGTGTACTGATACAAATTGGTTTGGCATTGTTGCCCTTAAGAGCAAGGACTGATACATACGTTCGTCTTCGGTGCCAACCACTTTTTGCTACAAGGTAACAAGGACCTGCTACAAGGACCCTTGGCAAAAAACAAGAGTATCTTAGATTTGAATAGTTGCTTGCGGGCAAGGAAATAAATGTTAGTGGAAATAAGCTAACATAGAAATTTAAAACAGAACTTGGAGCATCAATTAAATGGTAGTTTTCGTCAGAATTTCCAGCTCCGAATCTCGGATAGTAAACCAGGGGAGGGTCCGACCGGAAAAATGAGTACGCATTTCGCTGCACAAATGTTTGTCGTTGTTATATGTTGCGCTCCGATAAAAAAAGACCTAAAGGCGAGGACGTCAAACATGATCGAACCAGTCGCACTTCCGCCATTCAAAACAATAATACAGATGACCTGATCATGGCGTCAAATTCAATATGCATTTCAAGAAACTTTAGCTACCCATCTATGCACCGCATACGGATAGGATGATAAAATTTCGTTGCCAGGTTCTTGCAAAAAATATACTGCTCCTGGACCTCGAGGCCATTTGCGCATCTTGTTGTTGCTGTTAGTTCCCTCCAGACCGATCTTCGTTCGTAGCCTGTCGGCTCTGGAGGGACCTGGCAGCGGCCCCAGGGCCGCCACCACCTCGCTGCTCCGCACCTCCTCCAGGTTGGGGCAGATTGTCCAAGTGGACCTCAGCCTCATGCCCATCAGGGCCGGTCAGTCCAGCAGGACGTGTTGCGGCGTGTCGGCCGCTTCTCTGCAGGTGGGGCACATAGCCCCCTCGCAGCCCACGTCCTCGCATCCGGCGCAGCGTCTCGTCGGGCCCCGGCCGATTCGGTGCAGGTACTGACTGGAGCCCGACCAGTGTCCCGCGCGCAGCTGGTGGACATCCACAGCCGCATGTCGGTCCACCCTCGCCACGGGCGGCGGCAGCCTGTCGCCCATCAGCCTCCTGTACCAACCGCGTTGCCACTCTGGACCCAGCAGGCGCGGGTTGCCTTGGCCTCCGCGAGGTACACCGTCCTGGCGTCGACCGGCGCGTTCTCCTGGGGGAGGGCCGTGGCGCCGTGGTCTCCTTGGCCAGACCATCCGCGTGGTCGTTGCCAGGTAGCTCACAGTGGGCGGGGACCCACTGGAGGTGGACTCGTCTGCCACCCGCAGTCAGCGCCGACAGGGCCTCCCATATCTGGCAGCCCAGCGGCGCCGACTGTGTCGACGGTCCACCGCGCAGCGCCGACAGGGCCTCCCATATCTGGCAGCCCAGCGGCGCCGACTGTGTCGACGGTCCGCCGCGCAGCGCCGACAGGGCCTCCCATATCTGGCAGCCCAGCGGCGCCGACTGTGTCGACGGTCCGCCGCGCAGCGCCGACAGGGCCTCCCATATCTGGCAGCCCAGCGGCGCCGACCGTGTCGACGGTCCGCCGCGCAGCGCCGACAGGGCCTCCCATATCTGGCAGCCCAGCGGCGCCGACTGTGTCGACGGTCCGCCGCGCAGCGCCGACAGGGCCTCCCATATCTGGCAGCCCAGCGGCGCCGACTGTGTCGACGGTCCGCCGCGCAGCGCCGACAGGGCCTCCCATATCTGGCAGCCCAGCGGCGCCGACTGTGTCGACGGTCCGCCGCGCAGCGCCGACAGGGCCTCCCATATCTGGCAGCCCAGCGGCGCCGACTGTGTCGACGGTCCACCGCGCAGCGCCGACTGCGAGTCCGTACACATCACTATGGGGTCCTCCGTGTGGCTGGGGTGTTCCGCCAGGAGGGAGAGCGCTGCTTGTAGCGCCACCATCTCCGCTCGGAAACTGGAGCAGAGGCTCCTCCGTTGTGGATGCCTCTCTCTGCGGATACATCGGACCACACCCAGGTGGCACATTGGAGGAGGCCGCCAAGATGGAGTATGGCGGCCTGCCTTTTCTGTTGGGGCGATGCTCCGGACGGCAGCGGTCCGACGTCCATGCTGATGGTGACTCTGTCACCTCCCTCCCAGGGTGGTGCCCGTCTCGGCAGGATCGGCTCCACCGGGGGAGCGACGCCAGCCGCATCCCACACCTCTCGGCCGAGCCGTCTCCATCCCATCACCCCTCTGAGACGCTCAGGGGGAGTGGCGGCCTCTTGTCATTCGGTGGAGTGGGTCGTCCTGGGGGAGGGCGGTCGCTTTCGCGAGCGATGCCGGAGCGGCTGATGCGGAGCGGCATCGCGAGTGATGCCGGCCTCCGCCATCAGCGCGTCAGTCGGAGAGGAGCGCGGGCAGCCCGTGATGACTCGGGCAGCCCGCATCTCGGCGGGCGCATAGATACGACACACGCAGACGAGGTAACCGATACCTACTACGGTGAACGCTGCATTTCTCATATTACTGCCATACAGTCTATGGCAGAAACCTGCGGCAGCCAGCCAGGCAGCGGCAGACTGAAATAATATAGCTGGCGACTTCCCGATCGCGCAAAGAGGTCAACGATTTCGCTGACGGATGACATTATAATGTCATCCGTTATAGGTCAGACCTATAGGTCTCGCGGTGGGCTTCGCACATGACCAGCGCCTCCATCCGGAGCTCGGTCATTGTCGCTCGGAGAGAGGATAAAGTCTTCTCCACCTTACTGAGCACCCTCTCCGCCTCCGCCGTTGTAACCGGAAGAACGGCAAGGACCTACAGGAAAAAGAATGGATTTTGACCGATTGTTCTATTGTAGACTTGCTTGACCGAAATGATGCTGGATATAAATAATGAAAGGACACCTGTAAACGTGATTATTATTTAAGTTATAAATTACCCCTCGCCCTGGTGGGGGTCATTTGTCATTTTGACCCCCCCCCCCTGAGGTTGTTCGAGAATAGCATAAAAGCAGCGCCGCCAATTTTGTTCTCCAAAATTGCCCAAATTTGCCCAGTACCGTTCTAAAAACGCAAATATAGCATGTATTATACTTCACGTCTTGGGGGTGGGGAAGGGGGCAAAATATAGTTTGTCCCTCCCTTTGAACAGTCTTGGGGGGGGGGGGGCATGACTCTGTTGCCCCCCCCCCCCGTATGATCTGCCCTTGTATGAACTACATGCATAGTTTCTAGGTACATCATGGTATCTAGTTGAATATACTTAGTTATATTAAGTGGGTATGCTGTTGTGTGACGTGATACGATGTTAGGAGCTTTAGAACATGCCCAATTTGTGTACCAAACTTTCATATCAGTTTAGGTTCTAGCTAAAACTGAAATCTGCTTAATGAAGATGATGCTGATTGATGCGATTCAACATTACTGAATGAAAAACAAAGTAAATGAGCTTCTTAGGGACCTAGGAGGTTTGTATCAAAAGGCTTTAGTCAACACAGATTTTTAAATGTCAGCCCAGAACCAGTGATGAAAATGTTGTGAAAATGTCACCCAAAGCCAAGTCTCCTATTCAGGTAGATTGTGTCTTTATCAGTGTATCCGGAACCACATTCTAAACATTAACTAGCATTTAGCTAAAGAAATGGTCAGCTTCAGAAAATGTTTAGATTAAGTTAATTTTGGGTACCATATAGCCCAGTAGTTCTGATATCCAAAAGCCATAATAATCATCAACTCACCTATTTGATAGTGACGTGACTGGAGGTATTTGATAAAGGTTAAGGGTTTCTACTGTGTTATTATATCACCAAGTCAGTCAGGACTCAGGATGTATGCAATGTTATGTATGCTGTCTGTTGTGTCTTCAGGACATATCCAGTGGAAGTGGTGCTGGAGGCCACCCCAGTGGAGGCCGCTCAGCCAGCGGTTTGGAGTCAGCTGGAGACCAGGAAGATGACCCATCCTCCTCCTTCTCATCCCTCACATTGCTGGATGAAACATCTGACACCCAGCAAAGTCAGCAGGTAGGTACCTACTCAACAAACCAGGACAGAAGCTTGTAAACTATTAACTATACCAAACTGTTGTTATATGGGTTTGCCACAAATACAATAGAAGTGTAAGTACCTACCTGGCTGATCTATACCTCAAACAGTGTCGACACTCCTAACACTTGACAGCATAGGACCTGATTGTCATACGGTCATAAAACAACCACAAGTCAACACTGCTCTTTCATAGCAGTTGTGGCACCACAGCACATAGCATGGTGCACTGCAGAATTACACCAGTTGTCACAGCCTTTCACTGAGGTATCCCAACAGCTGCAGTGATGTGATGCCTGGCTGTTGACAGACCAGACTGGAGGGTGATCTGGAGCAGTTTCGGCAGAGCTGGAGACAGGAGGTGTCTCAGCAGCAGCAGCCCGACTCCACAACAGCCTCGGCCACCGTCCAGACCGCTACCGCAGCCACCGACCCGGCCACCAAGTTAGACCAGGTACCTCTCACCAGCCACCGACCCGGCCACCAAGTTAGACCAGGTACCTCTCACTCACCTGGCGCATCGTTGGACCGCACCAATGTCACAGGTGTCCTTAGTTCCTGGTGTGATGCCTGCCTGGGGCTCCGGTTGGGTTAGCTATGCTTTATAGCTAAGCCGTTACAGCCTTGATGTGCTCCCGGAGGCTGTGGAGCTGTACATGGCCGGCATGCAGCTGGAGCCGAGTGTAATGCTGTGTTGTGCTGCAGCTGGAGCCGCGTGTAATCCTGTGTTGTGCTGCAGCTGGAGCCGCGTGTAATCCTGTGTTGTGCTGCAGCTGGAGCCGCGTGTAATGCTGTGTTGTGCTGCAGCTGGAGCCGCGTGTAATGCTGTGTTGTGCTGCAGGCTGTGGAGCTGTACATGGCCGGTATGCAGCTGGAGCCGCGTGTAATGCTGTGTTGTACTGCAGCTGGAGCCGCGTGTAATCCTGTGTTGTGCTGCAGCTGGACTCTGGAGCCGCGTATAATCCTGTGTTGTGTTGCAGCTGGAGCCGCGTGTAATGCTGTGTTGTGCTGCAGCTGGAGCCGCGTGTAATGCTGTGTTGTGCTGCAGGCTGTGGAGCTGTACATGGCCGGCATGCAGCTGGAGCCGCGTGTAATGCTGTGTTGTACTGCAGCTGGAGCCGCGTGTAATGCTGTGTTGTGCTGCAGCTGGACTCTGGAGCCGCGTGTAATCCTGTGTTGTGTTGCAGCTGGAGCCGCGTGTAATGCTGTGTTGTGCTGCAGCTGGACTCTGGAGCCGCGTGTAATCCTGTGTTGTGTTGCAGCTGGAGCCGCGTGTAATCCTGTGTTGTGCTGCAGCTGGACTCTGGAGCCGCGTGTAATCCTGTGTTGTGCTGCAGCTGGAGCCGCGTGTAATGCTGTGTTGTGCTGCAGCTGGAGCCGCGTGTAATGCTGTGTTGTACTGCAGCTGGAGCCGCGTGTAATCCTGTGTTGTGTTGCAGCTGGAGCCGCGTGTAATGCTGTGTTGTGCTGCAGGCTGTGGAGCTGTACATGGCCGGTATGCAGCTGGAGCAGCGCGGCCTGCTGTATGAGGCGATCCAGAAGTACCGGCGGGCGGTGCAGACCGACGCCACAGTGGAGGAGGAGGTGCGACGCGTGCTGCTCGCGAGACATCAGCAGCAGCGGCAGCAGCAGCAGCAGCGACACGCTGCCTCGCCCAATCACGGTCAGTCAGCAGCTCCACAGCTGGACGGACATTCATGCATGCTGATTGCCGATTACTGCTCTGACTTGACCGTGGCTTACTGCCGTGCTTTAAGTTTTTGCCTGGTACACCCAACCCAATGGGTGTCGTGGATATATCGGGATAAACTCACGAACATGTCATGTTGGTGCAGCCGTGCAGTCTGCACTCATTGAGTGCCGACTACACGAATATCACGCGAGATGGGTTCTGGCGTACGCTACTGGTACGCGTAATTTGCAATGTAAACTTGCGATCAGTGAAGACCTAAAAAACAAGTAGGCAACTGCGGTGAGTTAAAAAAAAACCTAGCGATTTGACGATCCTCATGGACCAGTTGCCTACAAGATGGTCTGGGGGCGACAGCCCCCCCCCCCCCCCCCCCCCCCCCCCCCAGGTTCCGCAGCGCAGCGAGCGAATGCGAGCGGATCGTTCTAAACATGGGTGGGTCCCTGCGACCGTAATTGCTGTAAAGGTTGGTCAGGTTCGATTATGTTATTACAATATTGTTTCTTGCCACACCCTGCCTGGTCCATGGGGATCGTCAAATCACTGGTTTTTGGTAACGCACCGCAGTTTCCTACTTGCTTTTTCGGGGTCTTCACGGATCGCAAGTTTACATTGTAATATACGCTACTGATACAACATGTTGCGCCAACTGGTGGCCGAATGCTGAATTTGCAGTGTCCACCGTCACCGGCGGGTGGCACCCTCGTAGCAGCCGTTTCCGTTAACCGCAACGATACGACGTAGTGGCCGGTCTGTAGCGTGCTAAAGCTGCGACCTGCAGCTGTTCTGATACGTGGTGGTACCGCGTTAGAGCTGCAGCTGTCCGGATACATGGTGGTACCGCGTTAGAGCTGCAGCTGTTCTGATACATGGTGGTACCGCGTTAGAGCTGCAGCTGTCCTGATACATGGTGGTACCGCGTTAGAGCTGCAGCTGTTCTGATACGTGGTGGTACCGCGTTAGAGCTGCAGCTGTCCTGATACATGGTGGTACCGCGTTAGAGCTGCAGCTGTCCTGATACATGGTGGTACCTCGTTAGAGCTGCAGCTGTCCTGATACGTGGTGGTACCGCGTTAGAGCTGCAGCTGTCCTGATACGTGGTGGTACCGCGTTAGAGCTGCAGCTGTCAGGACATATTGCAGTGTTACGCACGGCTTAGCCAATGCGTCGAGACTGGTGCTGTTGAGAGCTTAGAGCCGCTTATACTCACCTTATTCAGTCTGGCATTATATAGCCCACGCCGCCACCGGTCTTACCTCGACTGTCGTCTCACACCGTATACCAGGGGATTAGTGACGGCGAGTCAATTTAGACCAGCCGACATTTATGGCGTATCGGGCAGCCGCGTGGCTCCAGCCCACTCCACTGTGCACGATGTGGAGTGGCTGACGTAACCCGTCCCACTCGACCGCAGCCACGTCCCCGGAGGACGCCGGGGAGGACTCTGCCGAGGACGCTCTGCGGCGGCTGCAGCAGCTGACGCTGCAGAACGGTCGCTGCTGTCAGCCCAACACCCCACAGACGGTGAGGACCATTGACCTATATACGGTGAGGACTGCGGCGTGTCAGGGGAGCGGCTGGTCTGCTGGCGATGACACGGCTCGGGTAAGATAACAGCAGTTGACGCTGACGCAATAAAAACTCTCCCGAAAGGCTCATGAATTGTGCAGTACAACAGCAGACGACACAGTACAGCTTATTGCAGCTGATCAACACTTCACATGATCTGTACTGTTTTGCACTGCATTGCATTGTAGTGAACTGTGCCGTCCTTTGCTGACTATGTGTGGCTGTGTTGCAGACTTGTCAACGATTCTGTGTGAATCGACTACTTTTGAATGAATCATTATTATTTCAAATGAATCGCTCATGAGTCGATTCACCTCATGCGCAAAGCTGTTGTGAGTCACTGATGGAATCATTCATACGGAGAAAATAGGCTGATTGAATCATTCGTTGCTCAAAGAATCATTCTTTTTTGGTCGGATAGCATAAACTCCAAAAAATATTCCAGCATTCATCTGTACCCTGTGGACACCAGGCACTCAATGGCCAATTATATGAGCTCTGTATCCTGAGCTGTGATTCATCTCTGCGTGAGGGAAGTTTTGTGCGTGAGGCTTTGTGTCCAACTCCAGTGGACACAGCCACTGTTCAATCAGCCCTAACTAGGTACCTTGGTACTGGTAGGGTAGATAAGTACTTAAGTAAGGTACCTCATACTTTGGTTCATAAACCACACAGTACATGCACACCTTTTTCACACGACAAATCCCCAAAAGGTACCTACCTTTTCCTAATTCCTATAGACTATACCATATCAAAAACTAAATCATAAACAAACGTTTGCAAGCTATCTGTCTCAAATATCGCATCTGCGGCGCTTTATTTCACATCATGCTTTATATACAAAATGTAAAATCAAAATAAATGTTCTATTCGTTTAAAAAAAACGAAACGTCAAGTCATTAATGCTTTTGGAACTGGGAATTTGCTATTATAATAATTATTCTAAATATAATTTTATAATCTCACCACTTCCCTATTTTAGCGAATGCTTTTGCAATTTCTATGGCGTCGCCACTTTCTCTTTGGCGTCACGCGACTTTCGCCCACCCTTAGCTGCTTGTATCTAACTAACCACCTATTGTTACCATTCAATGACAACATTCAATGACGTCATTGGAATTTTTACAAGGGTTTTGAATGACTACAAATATTAATGAACGCTGTCGGGCGTAGTTAAAATGTTTTATTTACATATATTTTTGTATTTTAATATTAGGTATTTTATTTATAAGCAGCAATTACTTATCAGTTATCAAGAAATGTATGGATAATTTAAACAATCAAGCATTATCGATGTGATTACTAATGACGTCATTTGGTCTGCCGTTTGAATTTCCTCTCGGCATGGTAGGATCCTTTCATCTCCTCTCCGGTTCACAACATTCTCACCCTCCCTTACATCTGTCCAGTTTCAATTCTGACTTCTGATTTATGCATTGCAATGACAAAGTGTCCAAAGTTGCACATTTTTTTTGGAGAATCGGGACTGAAAAGAGCTGCCAGGCTATTACGCCAACTAGGTAGTAAGTTGGCTTTGTTGTGTTGTTTACTTGTTTGAGTGGTTTCATGCTGATTTTTTGGTCTACAACTATAAAGTGGTAAATGTTGTTAGTATTTCTTATTGTTGTTTGTTCACATGGGTAGGTTAGGTACATGCTTCTACTTAGGTGTTCAGCCTTTGCAGCACATGCCTAAGATTCATATAATAATGCCTGACTCATTGATAGATGGATAGATAGATAGTTAGATAGATAGATATACTTTTATTCCGGACATTATATCCATTTCCACAGTGTCACAAAATTTGTCAATTTGGGTGGGAAATGACATCCAAATGTGAATAATTTTCCACTCTCACTCCCCATTTAGGAGTGAATTTTCCACTCCCAAATTATTAATTGTGGCATTCTGACATAACTATTGACTAAAAATACATGATTTTAACCAAAACTACTGATTTTCAGATTCAAAACAGAAATCAATATTGTCCCATTTTCTGTATAATTTTCCACTCTCATGGTCTTCTTGGCTCGGATTTTCCACTCTGACACCCAAGCAAAAATGGAATTTTGGGACACTGTAATTCCACAGGGTATTATTCATTCATACATCACATCAGTAGGGTTACAGGCTACATCACGTATAATGCTACTTGTCAGTTGCATTTATTACATAATTTAATTAGTTAATATGAATTAAGTATGCATTGATTCGGCGATGCCCATACACATTGCGAGTCGTTGTGAATTAATCAGTCATGAGACATTGTGAATTAATAATTCATGAGCCTGTTAATATGAGCCTGACAGCTCATATTAGCCGTGAGTCACTGTGAATCAACTCACCAGTGTTAATGTTGAGTGACTGAATCATTCATTATGGTCCGTGAATCACTGTGAACCCACTCATGACAAACATGAGTGATTGCCAAGTCTGCTGTGTTGTGTGCCGGTAGGCGGCGCACATTTCGTGTCTGCCGGCTGAGGTGATGCAGCTGATCGTCTGCTGGGTGGTCTCCTCGGAGCTGGACGTCCGCTCTCTGGACCTGCTGGCGCTCGTCTGTCACGGCTTCTACCGCCTCGCCAGGGACAACGCCATCTGGAAACGCATCTGCCGACGGTGAGCCGGCCCTGCCGTGTTCTCCCCTCCCACGGCACACTGACGGCGAGAACTGGTCCTCTCCCGCACTCAGTCTGCCATGTGTTTGGCTGGCGAGGGACTGTTGCGCTGAGTATTCGTTGTGCTGAATCAGCCGTACCCTTATGCCGTCCCGACTGACCCCGTCTATCGATTGTTTCCCCTGGCAGGGCGCTGGGGCCGGTCAGCACGGAGACGGGCGTGTCGACCGTGTGGCGCGAGCTGTACCTGTCGCGGCCGCACCTGCACTTCTGCGGCTGCTACGTTAGCCGCGCCTCCTACATCCGAGCCGGCGAGCCGAACGGCTACCAGGACCAGAACTACCGTCCCTGGCACATGGTGCACTACTACCGGCTGCTGAGATTCTTCCCCGAGGGCCAGCTGCTGATGCTGACGTCATCGGACGAGCCGGCCGCCTCTGCGGGCCAGCTGCAGCAGCGGCCGCCGCGGCCCGGGCCCGTGGTGCCCGGACACTACCGGCTCAAGGTGAGGAAAGGCAGCAGACAGTAGACAGTAGACAGTAGACAGTAGACAGTAGACAGTAGACAGTAGACAGTAGACAGTAGACAGTAGACAGTAGACAGTAGACAGTAGACAGTAGACAGTAGACAGTAGACGGTAGACGGTAGACGGTAGACGGTAGACGGTAGACGGTAGACAGTAGACAGTAGACAGTAGACAGTAGACAGTAGACAGTAGACAGCAGACAGCAGACAGCAGACAGCAGACAGCAGACAGCAGATAGCAGACCGCAGACCGGGGCTCAGTGGTGCCCGGACACTACCGGCTCAAGGTGAGGAGAGGCAGCAGGCAGCAGACAGCAGACACCAGACACCAGACACCAGACACCAGACACCAGACACCAGACACCAGACACCAGACACCAGACACCAGACACCAGACACCAGACACCAGACACCAGACACCAGACACCAGATATCAGACAGTAGACCGGGGTTCAGTGGTGCTCGGACACTACCGGCTGAAGGTGAGGTATCAGGAGACTGGCTGGGCCGTGTGACTGTCCGGCAGGGTGACCGGGTGGTAGCGGTGCTCAGTGTACCCCAGGAGACTGACTGGGCCGTGTGACGGGCCGTGTGACTGTCCGTGTGACTGTCCGTGTGACTGGGCCGTGTGACTGTGTCCGGCAGGGTGACCGGGTGGTGGCGGTGCTCAGTGTACCCCAGGAGACTGACTGGGCCGTGTGACTGTCCGTGTGACTGGGCCGTGTGACTGTGTCCGGCAGGGTGACCGGGTGGTGGCGGTGCTCAGTGTACCCCAGGAGACTGACTGGGCCGTGTGACTGGGCCGTGTGACTGGGCCGTGTGACTGTGTCCGGCAGGGTGACCGGGTGGTGGCGGTGCTCAGTGTACCCCAGGAGACTGACTGGGCCGTGTGACGGGCCGTGTGACGGGCCGTGTGACTGGGCCGTGTGACTGGGCCGTGTGACTGTCCGTGTGACTGTCCGTGTGACTGAGCCGTGTGACTGAGCCGTGTGACTGAGCCGTGTGACTGAGCCGTGTGACTGAGCCGTGTGACTGTGTCCGGCAGGGTGACCGGGTGGTAGCGGTGCTCAGTGTACCCCAGGAGACTGACTGGGCCGTGTGACTGGGCCGTGTGACTGTGTCCGGCAGGGTGACCGGGTGGTAGCGGTGCTCAGTGTACCCCAGGAGACTGACTGGGCCGTGTGACTGGGCCGTGTGACTGGGCCGTGTGACTGTCCGTGTGACTGTCCGTGTGACTGTCCGTGTGACTGGGCCGTGTGACTGTGTCCGGCAGGGTGACCGGGTGGTGGCGGTGCTCAGTGTACCCCAGGAGACTGACTGGGCCGTGTGACTGTCCGTGTGACTGGGCCGTGTGACTGTGTCCGGCAGGGTGACCGGGTGGTAGCGGTGCTCAGTGTACCCCAGGAGACTGACTGGGCCGTGTGACTGGGCCGTGTGACTGGGCCGTGTGACTGTCCGTGTGACTGAGCCGTGTGACTGTGTCCGGCAGGGTGACCGGGTGGTAGCGGTGCTCAGTGTACCCCAGGAGACTGACTGGGCCGTGTGACTGAGCCGTGTGACTGTGTCCGGCAGGGTGACCGGGTGGTAGCGGTGCTCAGTGTACCCCAGGAGACTGACTGGGCCGTGTGACTGGGCCGTGTGACTGGGCCGTGTGACTGTCCGTGTGACTGAGCCGTGTGACTGTGTCCGGCAGGGTGACCGGGTGGTAGCGGTGCTCAGTGTACCCCAGGAGACTGACTGGGCCGTGTGACTGAGCCGTGTGACTGTGTCCGGCAGGGTGACCGGGTGGTAGCGGTGCTCAGTGTACCCCAGGAGACTGACTGGGCCGTGTGACTGGGCCGTGTGACTGGGCCGTGTGACTGTCCGTGTGACTGTCCGTGTGACTGAGCCGTGTGACTGAGCCGTGTGACTGTGTCCGGCAGGGTGACCGGGTGGTAGCGGTGCTCAGTGTACCCCAGGAGACTGACTGGGCCGTGTGACTGGCCGTGTGACTGACCGTGTGACTGTGTCCGGCAGGGTGACCGGGTGGTAGCGGTGCTCAGTGTACCCCGCGAGCCCAGTCGCCGGATGAAGAGCGGTCGCGTCCGGCTGCGTCGCGGGGAGATGCTTCAGTACGACCCCGGACAGCAGATGCTACACATCGTGAGTCTAGCGCACACTCGCAGCATCACCGAGTCACGGTACTCGGTACTGATTTCTCACACGTTCCGTAACTCTTCATAGCCCTGCTATTCGCTAGCAGGCCAATTGACTTGTGATTTGTGTATATGCGACGTCCATCGGCTGCATTATTTGTCGGTGGCTCTAATGTTGGCCCTGTGTCTGCATTATGTGTCGGTGGATCTAATGTTGGCCCTGTGTCTGCATTATTTGTCGGTGGATCTAATGTTGGCCCTGTGTCTGCATTATTTGTCGGTGGCTCTAATGTTGGCCCTGTGTCTGCATTATTTGTCGGTGGCTCTAATGTTGGCCCTGTGTCTGCATTATGTGTCGGTGGATCTAATGTTGGCCCTGTGTCTGCATTATTTGTCGGTGGATCTAATGTTGGCCCTGTGTCTGCATTATTTGTCGGTGGATCTAATGTTGGCCCTGTGTCTGCATTATTTGTCGGATCCAATGTTGCCCTGTGTCTGCATTATTTGTCGGTGGATCTCATGTTGGCCCTGTGTCTGCATTATTTGTCGGTGGCTCTAATGTTGGCCCTGTGTCTGCATGATTTGTCGGTGGATCTCATGTTGGCCCTGTGTCTGCATTATTTGTCGGTGGATCTCATGTTGGCCCTGTGTCTGCATGATTTGTCGGTGGATCTCATGTTGGCCCTGTGTCTGCATTATTTGTCGGTGGATCTAATGTTGGCCCTGTGTCTGCATTATTTGTCGGTGGATCTCATGTTGGCCCTGTGTCTGCATTATTTGTCGGTGGCTCTAATGTTGGCCCTGTGTCTGCATGATTTGTCGGTGGATCTAATGTTGGCCCTGTGTCTGCATTATTTGTCGGATCTAATGTTGGCCCTGTGTCTGCATTATTTGTCGGTGGATCTAATGTTGGCCCTGTGTCTGCATTATTTGTCGGATCTAATGTTGGCCCTGTGTCTGCATTATTTGTCGGTGGATCTAATGTTGGCCCTGTGTCTGCATTATTTGTCGGATCTAATGTTGGCCCTGTGTCTGCATTATTTGTCGGTGGATCTAATGTTGGCCCTGTGTCTGCATTATTTGTCGGATCTAATGTTGGCCCTGTGTCTGCATTATTTGTCGGTGGATCTAATGTTGGCCCTGTGTCTGCATTATTTGTCGGTGGATCTCATGTTGGCCCTGTGTCTGCATTATTTGTCGGTGGCTCTAATGTTGGCCCTGTGTCTGCATGATTTGTCGGTGGATCTAATGTTGGCCCTGTGTCTGCATTATTTGTCGGATCTAATGTTGGCCCTGTGTCTGCATTATTTGTCGGTGGATCTCATGTTGGCCCTGTGTCTGCATTATTTGTCGGTGGATCTCATGTTGGCCCTGTGTCTGCATTATTTGTCGGTGGATCTAATGGGGCTGTTCCAGCGCCCTCACCTGCCCTCACCCGGAATAGGTTGAGGCGTGCCCGGTGGAGGTGCGGTGGAGCGGCACGCGGGAACGAGCGGTAGAGACTCGGTGGAATTATCAGCTGTTGGCCATCATTTGTTTGGGTTCGAAATCACGGTCACGGTCTCCGCTGTAATGCGAGCGGCACACTGGGCCATTCGGCAAGCGATATCACTGCGACATTCTGCGGTTTAGCACAGTGTTTAGCACAGAAAAAGCTCGTCCGGACCAGCTTTATTCCGCGATATCGCGCGCAAAATGCCGCAGTGTGCGGCCGCCATTTACATATACATTATTTTATTCCTCGCAGTTTTGCGTTTTACCGTGCGTGCCAGAAATTTGTTGAGGTACTTTTATCCACCGTGCGTTTAACATAGATCTAAATAACAATGGAATCCATGCAAATGCTGTCCACAATGCTCTTCGCGAATGGCGCCGAAAAATGTTTACAAAAGTTTGTCACTGGTGCGCCATAGCTGCCGTAATCCGACTTTGCCCGATCTCATCCGCTCGCCGAGCGGTTGAGATTTTGCTCATCCGGGTGAGGTTGGTGGAGGCTCAACCGATTTTAGTTGATGCGCGGGAACGGCCGGTGGAGAAAATAAGGCCTCCACCTAATCCGGATGAGGGCGCTGGAACAGCCCCTATGTTGGCCCTGTGTCTGCATTATTTGTCGGTGGATCCAATGTTGCCCTGTGTCTGCATTATTTGTCGGTGGATCTAATGTTGGCCCTGTGTCTGCATTATTTGTCGGTGGATCTCATGTTGGCCCTGTGTCTGCATTATTTGTCGGTGGATCTCATGTTGGCCCTGTGTCTGCATTATTTGTCGGTGGCTCTAATGTTGGCCCTGTGTCTGCATTATTTGTCGGTGGATCTAATGTTGGCCCTGTGTCTGCATTATTTGTCGGTGGATCTAATGTTGGCCCTGTGTCTGCATTATTTGTCGGTGGATCTAATGTTGGCCCTGTGTCTGCATTATTTGTCGGTGGATCCTGTTGGCCCTGTGTGCCGGTCCTGACTGGTGTCGTGCCGTGTCCGGGCCGTGTGAGCGCTCAATGTCCGGTGACTGGGAGCCGGGGCGTCCCCGTCCGGTGACTGGGAGCCGCGGCGTCCCCGTCCGGTGACTGGGAGCCGGGGCGTCCCCGTCCGGTGACTGGGAGCCGTGGCGTCCCCGTCCGGTGACTGGGAGACGGGGCGTCCCCGTCCGGTGACTGGGAGCCGGGGCGTCCCCGTCCGGTGACTGGGAGCCGGGGCGTCCCCGTCCGGTGACTGGGAGCCGGGGCGTCCCCGTCCGGTGACTGGGAGCCGG
Source organism: Chirona hameri (assembly GCA_036785665.1). NCBI lineage: Eukaryota > Metazoa > Arthropoda > Thecostraca > Balanomorpha > Balanidae > Chirona > Chirona hameri. Next base: position 35,896 of record JAXIVJ010010139.1, read on the forward strand.
GGCGTCCCCGGTGACTGGGAGCCGGGGCGTCCCCGTCCGGTGACTGGGAGCCGGGGCGTCCCCGTCCGGTGACTGGGAGCCGGGGCGTCCCCGTCCGGTGACTGGGAGCCGGGGCGTCCCCGTCCGGTGACTGGGAGCCGGGGCGTCCCCGTCTGGTGACTGGGAGCCGCGGCGTCCCCGTCCGGTGACTGGGAGCCGGGGCGTCCCCGTCCGGTGACTGAGAGCCGGGGCGTCCCCGTCCGGTGACTGGGAGCCGGGGCGTCCCCGTCTGTGCGACAACTGACGACTGACGACCAATGTGCCGTGTCGGCGGTGATCGATCCCGACCGCTGGCCGGCCGACAGCGGGCCTCCCCGGTCACCTCCCCGGCCACCTCCCCGCCCACCTCCCCGGCCACCTCCCAGGCCACCTCCCCGGTCACCTCCCCAGTCACCTCCCCGGTCACCTCCCCGGCCACCTCCCCGCGCACCTCCCCGCCCACCTCCCCGGCCACCTCCCCGGCCACCTCCCCGGCCACCTCTGACCCGTACCGGCCGACACGGGAGCCATCTCGCCCACCTCCCCGGCCACCTCCCCGGCCACCTCCCCGGCCACCTCCCCGGCCACATCTGACCCGTACCGGCCGACACGGGAGCCATCCCGCCCACCTCTGACCTGCCGTGAACCCTCCTCCCCGATGCCTCATACCGACCGATACGCTCAGTCCGGTCCCGTCTGGCGCTGCTGCACGCGTTCACTCCCTCCCGGTTAGAACGTCCACCTTTTCAGCTTGTGGTTACCTTTTCAAAGGTCATTCCACCACCTAATCCATATCCAATATTCATGACGCTGGCTATGAAAACTAGCAATTACTTGAAAACATAGGCTAGCGACATCAGTAATGTTCCATCGAAATGTAAAAAATAGATTGCAATGTTTTGCTGGCATTTTAATGACTGAGCGTACAACACACTTGTACGCTCATGAATTAATAATACGGTCGGGTCGGTATTGACGGCTGAGCTTCGGCAGCTCTGAGGAGCTTTGAGCCCCGCCGACGGCTCGGTACCCGTCGGCCCGGTACTCGACGGCTCAGTACTCGACGGCTTGGTACCCGTCGGCCCGGTACTCGACGGCTCGGTACTCGACGGCTCGCTACTCGACGGCTCGGTACCCGTCGGCTCGGTACTCGACGGCTCGGTACTCGACGGATGGGTACTCGACGGCTCGGTACTCGACGGCTCGGTACTCGACGGCTCGGTACTCGACGGCTCGGTACTCGGTACTCGACAGCTCGGTACTCGATGGCTCTGTACCCGTCGGCCCGGTACTCGACGGCTTGGTACCCGTCGGCCCGGTACTCGACGGCTTGGTACTCGATGGCTCGGTACTCGACGGCTCGGTACTCGACGGCTCAGTACTCGATGGCTCGGTACTCGACGGATCGGTACTCGACGGCTCGGTACTCGACGGCTCAGTACTCGTCGGCTCGGTACTCGACGGCTCGGTACTCGACGGCTCGTTACTCGACGGCTTGGTACTCGACGGCTCGGTACTCGACGGCTCGGTACTCGACGGCTCAGTACTCGTCGGCTCGGTACTCGACGGCTCGTTACTCGACGGCTTGGTACTCGACGGCTCGGTACTCAACGACTCGGGTCTCGACGGCTCGGTACTCGACGACTCGGTACTCGACGGCTCGGTACTCGACGGCTCAGTACTCGATGGCTCGGTACTCGACGGCTCGGTACTCGATGGCTCAGTACTCGACGGCTCAGTACTCGATGGCTCGGTACTCGACGGCTCGGTACTCGACGGCTCGGTACTCGTCGGCTCGGTACTCGACGGCTCGTTACTCGATGGCTCGGTACTCGATGGCTCGGTACTCGACGGCTCGGTACTCGATGGCTCAGTACTCGACGGCTCAGTACTCGATGGCTCGGTACTCGACGGCTCGGTACTCGACGGCTCGGTACTCGTCGGCTCGGTACTCGACGGCTCGTTACTCGACGGCTCAGTACTCGATGGCTCGGTACTCGACGGCTCGGTACTCGATGGCTCAGTACTCGATGGCTCGGTACTCGACGGCTCGGTACTCGACGGCTCGGTACTCGTCGGCTCGGTACTCGACGGCTCGTTACTCGATGGCTCGGTACTCGACGGCTCGGTACCCGTCGGCCCGGTACTCGACGGCTTGGTACTCGACGGCTCGGCGACTGTTGTCTGTTTATGGTCGGCCGATATATACTGCTGTGGCGGCGCCGGTGCCGGCGAGACAGTGACCTACATCGACCGCTGATGGCGCTGACGTCACCGTGACGGGGGGTGGATAATACCTCTCCCTGTCACCTGTTGCTACCGGGGTACCGGAGCCGGGCGGCTCGGCACCACTGCTATGCAGCGCGGAAACGTTCTTAAGAACTGCCGTCGTGAGGTTTCACTGTGGTATGCTCGATCGCCACAGCCGGTCGCGTGACATGTGCACTGCAGGAATCTGGAAACACAGGCCATGAGATTCGTTTATCAAATATGACAGCTTCTAAGGATGCATCTAACTTACGCTCCTTGCTAAATATGGGTTTGCTGCCAACGAGCTTCTGAAGTGTTCATGTTAGTTAATTGTTTCTACCTGGTAAATGCACGATTCGATCGGCAAAGTTTCTGTTTCCAAAGTAATATAAGTACATATATCTAACCGCTCTTCCAACATATAGAGGAGTTGCGCCTGTCTAACTTTGGCTAAACTGGAAATTAAAATTAAACTGGCTATATGTGACGAAACTGGACCGAATTTATCTTCTCTTGTAACAGTTTATATAACCGAGACAAAATAGCTGTGCCTTATCCACAATCTTTATTCATGGCTCTGTGACGCATGTGGGTCATTCCACGTCAAATCGCACACAAATAAATACCCCGACCCCCTCCGATTTGGATGAAAATTGGTACTGTAGTGTCAAGTAAAAGAAACATACACTCCCACGTTTAGGTCCGGGTGACCTCAAGGGTCATATTTAGAGGTCATCAAAGGTCACGATTTAGTGTGTACTTTATATCAATCAAACGCCTATATCTTTTATGCTAATGGACTTAGCGGAATACAACTAATATCGAAGTGCTCCACAGGGTTGGACCATTCGGAAATAAGGGGTAAAAATCCACGTGCCCTCAATATGGCCTTTGACCTAACGAGGTCAAAATCATAAAATGTATTTTTCTATAGGTTTGCCTGCTCGTAACTAGACATAACTTGGCAGAATAAATGAACGTAACATCCTCTAAGAATTGCCAAAAAAAATGGCGGAGACTTGGGAACTTTTTTAGATACCGCCCTTTGAGTATTTGATTTTACCCGATTTGACCCGAGTACCCGATTGACGTGCAATTTGGTAGATAGCTTCCGTTTGAAGAATTCAATCACTTTTCCGAGTTTTCAGCTTGACCTGACCTCTCATGACCTAGCATGACCTAGGAATAGTGTATGGCTCACAGATACGTATTACCTATAGGTAATAATACTATAGGTGTAGGTAATAATACTATAATAATACCTATAGGTGTTCTATAGATGTGCAGGAGCATATCACATATGCACAGACCTGTTAACAGGTGACATTTATGGTTTCTTATAAAATCATGACCCCGGACGATCTTGTCAGAGGTCAACCGAGGTCACTGACCTCTGATGACCTGAGATGATTTTTTGGCCTCTGGAAGTTTCTAGGACATTTTAGGACGCTGATTTCAAATTTGGAATCCATTTGATATAATTGTATATTCCACTGGGGTCATGCACTTCACACGTCAACCGAGGTCACTGACCTCCGATGACCTGAGATGACATTTTTGGACTCTGATGGCTTGTAGGACATTTTGTGACGCATATTTCAAATTGGCACCCATATTGTGCATAATTATATGCTCAATTGGGGCCATGCTCTGTCACAGGTCAACCGAAGCCACTGACCTCCGCTGACCTAAGATGACTTGTAACCTCCCGTATATTTTAAGAACATTTCACAGCCAAGTAAGTATGTTTTGTAGATATCTACCAACTGTGGGTAAACACAAAACAGCCGTCTATGATGAATGCGGTTATGCGGAGTACCGATACATAGATGTTAAGAATCGTTTATAAATTACGTTACGCTATTTTGACTATTTTCAACACATGTTATCAAGCATATCGACCTTATCAACAATGTTACCCTTCGGCTGGTGACCCCCTCCCCTGAGCGTAGCGTAATTTATGAACGGCTCATTAACGGGCTGGAAAGTGCGTGTAACTAAAATGTCGATTCCTCGTGAATACAATGTATTGCCATTCTATGTTGTTTTACAGTCGTTGCTGTTTGTGATCTCACATATAATATTTAGATATCGACGCCAGTATCCCTCAGCCCGTCATGAGTCGGGGTTCGTATCTCCCCCCCCCGCACCGCGCGCAGTCATCACCTCACTATCGCACGATACCCCCCCCCCCCCCCAATCTGGCAGTAGGAAGAAGGATTCAGTGTCCTTATACCGCCTCTAAAATCCATGTTACGTCAAGGGTGCCTCCAAGAACGCTTACACACATATTGCCGGCGTTCAATATTGCAGGCGCCAGTGCAGGGTCTGATACATTCGTGACCGTGCAGAGGGGGGGGGGGGGTACGACTCCTGGCGTTTCGCTCCTAATTGAGCTACTAGACCTTCGATTAAAAAATAAAAACAGTGAAACATATAATTATATAAAATGGATTCCAAATTTGAAAGCAGCAGCCTAGTAACTTCCAAACGCCAAACAAATCTCAGGTCATCAAAGGTCAGTGACCTCGGTTGACCTCTTAAAAGGTCATCCGTGGTCATGATCTCAATGGAAACCATAAATGTCACCTGTTAACACCTGTACATATGTGTTATGCCCCTGAACATCTATAAAACACCATATTACCTATACGTAATACGTATCTGTGGGCAATACACTATTCCTAGGTCATGCTAGGTCATGCGAGGTCAGGTCAAGCTGAAAACTCGGAAAAGTGATTGCATTCTTCAAACGGAAGCTATCCACCAAATTTGACGTCAATCGGGTCAAAGAAACCGACATTATGGCAAGCGACATGAAAATAGCCTCGGGGCATTGCTCCGTTTCACTTTCTTACCATACTCAGTATGGTAAGGAAGTGTGACTACCACAGGAGCACTTTTCAACTTTTTGAGATACCGCCCTGGTATCTCAAAAGGTTCAAAAGTCTCCGCTATTCTTTTTTGCACATTCTTAGAGAATGTTACGTTCATTTATTCTGCCAAGTTTGGACTAGTTCGAGCAGGCAAACTTATAGAAGAAGAAAAAAAACATGTTATGATTTTGACCTCAGGTCAAAGGTCATATTGAGGTCACTTTGATTTGTTTCCCTATTTCCGAATGATCGAACTCTGTGGAGCACTTTGAAATTAATTTTATTCTGCTAAATACATTAGCATACAAGATACAAGCGTTTGATTGATAGCGAAATCGTGGCACGGTACGCAAAAAATCGTGACCTTGGATGACCTTTAAATATGACCCTTGAGGTCACCCGGACCTAAAAGTGGGCGTGTATGTTTCTTTCACTTGACACTACAGGTGTACCAATTTTCACCAAAATCTAAAAGGGTCGGGTACGAAACAATCCTTTTGTGCGATTTGACGTGTGATGAGCCACGCCAAATGGCGAGGTGAACGGAGGGAACCCTGAAATCCTGTCACCTCCTCGTTCCAAACTCAATGCTTCTATGAGGTAGCCTGGGGACTGCTGAGTGCTCCCTCGACTGAGAGCGTCCTGTGCATCTGTGTTCACCGCAGGAGCTGCTGAGCTGTATATGAGGGTTTCTGGGTGTTCCCTCGACTGAGAGCGTCCTGTCACCTGTGTCTGTCTGTTCACCGCAGGAGCTGCTGAGCTGTATATGAGGGTTTCTGGGTGCCTCACTGATAGCGTCTATGTATCTGTCTGTTCACCGCAGGAGCTGCTGAGCTGTATATGAGGGTTTCTGGGTGTTCCCACGGCTGAGAGCGTCCTGTACATCTGTCTGTTCACCGCAGGAGCTGCTGAGCTGTATATGAGGTTTCTGGGTGTTCCCTCCACTGATAGCGTCCTATGTGTCTGTCTGTTCACCGCAGGAGCTGCTGAGCTGTATATGAGGGTTTCTGGTGCCTCCACTGATAGCGTCCTATGTGTCTGTCTGTTCACCGCAGGAGCTGCTGAGCTGTATATGAGGGTTTCTGGGTGTTCCCACGGCTGAGAGCGTCCTGTGCATCTGTCTGTTCACCGCAGGAGCTGCTGAGCTGTATATGAGGGTTTCTGGGTGTTCCCTCCACTGATAGCGTCCTATGTGTCTGTCTGTTCACCGCAGGAGCTGTTGAGCTGTATATGAGGGCTTCTGGGTGTTCCTCCACTGATAGCGTCCTATGTGTCTGTCTGTTCACCGCAGGAGCTGCTGAGCTGTATACGAGGGTTTCTGGGTGCCTCCACTGATAGCGTCCTATGTGTCTGTCTGTTCACCGCAGGAGCTGCTGAGCTGTATATGAGGGTTTCTGGGTGTTCCCACGGTTGAGAGCGTCCTGTGCGTCTGTCTGTTCACCACAGGAGCTGCTGAGCTGTATATGAGGGTTTCTGGGTGTTCCCACGGCTGAGAGCGTCCTATGTGTCTGTTGTCTGTTCACTACAGGAGCTGGACGTGCTGCCGTTCCGGCTGTCTGGCAGTCCAACAAAATCGTCACCGTCTACAGCAACGGCAACGAGGCGACGCACACCATCGCGCTGAACGACCAGTACCCGGCCATGGTGTTCTCCCGCGTGAGGAGCTACGCAGCCGTCAGCGATGCGCCGCTCCGCTAGACAGGTCAGACTGAGGTCAGACTGAGGTCACTGGCACCGCCAGCAGCAAATGATTGGGCTGTTTCTCTTTTGTCAGCAACCTGGTGAGCGTGACACTGGCTACGCCAGGCACCGCAGGCGACAAGGTACAACAGGCTTCTACACTTTTAAGTGAGGCTACTGCCTTCTGAATTTCCGATAAGTTTCTGGCATTGTTTCTTCCGAAACTGCGGCTATGAAAATTGTACTGCCCCATGTGCCCACGTATTATTGTGCGTGTTTGGCCATTTTTTGCCACGTACCTGTCCTTAATCGTGACCACTGTATTTCAGTGGTATGGTTGTTTACCTGAATCGAAGCCAATATGTAGAGTTGCGAGTTGTATGATGGAGTTGGTGTCGCGGGAGAGACATGAGATGCGTGTGCGATGCCGGCGCCAGACGCTATGCGCTCGGGTTGTTATTTTTGGTGGCGGTCAGTCCACCGTCCGCAGGTAGAGAGAGAATATTGTGTGATTGTATTGGGCTGGTGCCTGAGTGATTTTGCGAGTCGTGCGTGTGTGTGTGCTGGAGAAGTTCGTCACTAACGGATCGTGTGAACTGTGAGCTGTGTTGCTGGTGATGCTTGTTACTAATTTGCGGGACCGAATACATGGGTACACCAGCTGTTCTGTTCTGTGCCGGTCTTGTTTTGCGAAGCCAAAGCACATGTGTTTTCTGGTCAAATGTGCAGCACGCCAGACAGATGACTGATGCTGAATAATGGTGCTGGAGTTCAAACAAACGTGTGTAGTCGGTCATCACTCGATGATGTTGAATATACGTGATCCTGAGTGAGTGGCTTGGTGACGATCATGTGCCAACGTTGAAATGAAGACTCCTCCAGCTGTCTCTCGTCTGAGCTGTGGAGCTGGATACCGCGCTGGTTGTCAACCAGTACGACTGATTGGTGACTCTCTCTTGGTCCTCGTGTCGGTGTCCAGCATGGCGTGCGGGGGACTGCAGGCGCGGATCTAGGGAGGGACGCTAGGGTCGCGCCATGTCGCGCCCGTAGCGCGCAACTTTTTGTATGTGCCCCCCCCCCCCTGACCGAAATCCTGGATCCGCGCCTGGACTGGGCATTTCTCTGGATGGGGTGGCGCGGACATCGCGGCGCCTAATGAGATGAGAAGAGCGACCTGACAGCCAACACCAGCCGCCTCAGTCCCTTCCCGAAGCTGTACCGTCTCCTGGCTGATCCGTCTCGTAGCGAAGGACAATCCTCGGATGGCAGGTTTAGTTGCATTTGTCATTGGGCTGCTGGACCTAAGGCCAACCCTCGGATGGCAGGTTTAGTTGCATTTGTCGTTGGGCTGCTGGACCTGAGGACAATCCTCGGATGGCAGGTTTAGTCGCATTTGTCGTTGGGCTGCTGGACCTAAGGACAACCCTCGGATGGCAGGTTTAGTTGCATTGTCATTGGGCTGCTGGACCTAAGGCCAACCCTCGGATGGCAGGTTTAGTTGCATTTGTCGTTGGGCTGCTGGACCTAAGGACAACCCTCGGATGACAGGTTTAGTTGCATTTGTCATTGGCTGCTGGACCTAAGGCCAACCCTCGGATGGCAGGTTTAGTTGCATTTGTCATTGGGCTGCTGGACCTGAGGACAACCCTCGGATGGCAGGTTAGTTGCATTTGTCGTTGGGCTGCTGGACCTAAGGACAACCCTCGGATGGCAGGTTTAGTTGCATTTGTCGTTGGGCTGCTGAACCTTGTCAATTATATAGTTTATACAGTCTACACAGTCCAAATTGCATAGCATCTCAGGTCAAGAAACATCCGAGTGCTAGTCGTGGCATAGGAATGCATATATAATACACCATTTAAAACGTTTTAAACAGCTTAGCAAAGCTGTCAAATACCAATGTTTGGATTATCCTACGCTCTGCAATATCAATACTCATCCATTCCACCAACGTCGCAGAGCGGCAGTTTCCATCTCTGAAAGCGGCTCGGCGCGGCCGAATAGCAGTCGATTCACAGTAACTACGTCCGTGTAAACTGGGCACGGGCGCCGGCGCCGGCGGGAGATGGCGGCAATCTGGCGCGATATGTGCTGTGTAGTAAGCCAGACACTATCCGATCAGGTGGGCTGTGTGCCGCTCACCTAACATCACAGGGCCAGACACCGCCGTCGCCGCGCATCTCAATACATCGTGTCCCGCGCCAGACACACTGGGCGGGCCAGCTCAATAAAAGGAGGCGGTACGCTCCGGCCGGCGACCTTGGCTGGCTCACGGCGATATACGCCATGCGTCAACGGACCGATTTCAAAACCCCAAAAACACAAGTAGTAGAAAGAAGAAGTGTGTGGTATGTCGAGCGATTTGTCTCCGTATGAGCCTTAGTGAGCTGACTCCTAGGCATGTAGCGCGGGCGTATATGAGTGGTGAACGCGACACAGTCCTGGCTAGGTTAGAGCTATTGTCCTGGTTAGAGTCACTCCTGTCTCCAGGACCGCACTATGAATGCACTGTCCCCAGGACCGCGTGCTATGAATCCACTGTCCCCAGGACCGCACTATGAATGCACTGTCCCCAGGACCGCGTGCTATGAATGCACTGTCCCCAGGACCGCACTATGAATCCACTGTCCCCAGGACCGCGTGCTATGAATGCACTGTCCCCAGGACCGCGTGCTATGAATGCACTGTCCCCAGGACCGCACTATGAATCCACTGTCCCCAGGACCGCGTGCTATGAATGCACTGTCCCCAGGACCGCGTGCTATGAATGTACTGTCCCCAGGACCGCGTGCTATGAATGTACTGTCCCCAGGACCGCGTGCTATGAATGTACTGTCCCCAGGACCGCGTGCTATGAATGCACTGTCCCCAGGACCGCGTGATATGAATCCACTGTCCCCAGGACCGCGTGATATGAATGCACTGTCCCCAGGACCGCGTGCTATGAATGCACTGTCCCCAGGACCGCACTATGAATGCACTGTCCCCAGGACCGCGTGATATGAATCCACTGTCCCCAGGACCGCGTGCTATGAATCCACTGTCCCCAGGACCGCGTGCTATGAATCCACTGTCCCCAGGACCGCGTGCTATGAATCCACTGTCCCCAGGACCGCACTATGAATGCACTGTCCCCAGGACCGCGTGCTATGAATCCACTGTCCCCAGGACCGCACTATGAATGCACTGTCCCCAAGACCGCGTGCTATGAATCCACTGTCCCCAGGACCGCGTGCTATGAATGCACTGTCCCCAGGACCGCGTGATATGAATCCACTGTCCCCAGGACCGCGTGCTACGAATCCACTGTCCCCAGGACCGCGTGCTATGATGCACTGTCCCCAGGACCGCATTATGAATGCACTGTCCCCAGGACCGCGTGCTATGAATGAACTGTCCCCAGGACCGCACTATGAATGCACTGTCCCCAGGACCGCGTGCTATGAATGCACTGTCCCCAGGACCGCGTACTATGAATCCACTGCCCCCAGGACCGCGCGCTACGAATGCACTGTCCCTAGGACCGCGTGCTATGAATGCACTGTCCCCAGGACCGCGTGCTATGAATCCACTGCACCCAGAACCGCGTGCTATGAATGCACAGTCCCCAGGACCGCATATAAATGCACTGTCCCCAGGACCGCACTATGAATGTACGCCGTTTGCGAATGTTAAAATATCGACTGTCGCGACATAATACCGTATTATTAGTTATTGGCAGAGGCAACATTGTTAGTACTCCTATTGTTATCCGACCTGCACTCCAAATACATATCCGATCCGCCACTCTACGTTTAATTATGTAATCCGCCCGACGGAAGTGCGACGATAGCCTGATGTTGGATCTCAATGATATGAAGATACTAAAATGTACTAATTGTACTCAAGGCCCTATAACAGTTACTATTACTCATTGGAGAATATATGCCGGTGTGTAATAAAAATGGATGCTTGTCATACCAGTAACCAGTGTTGAATTATACACTGCGGCTATACGTTTAGCGATACTACCGAAGACGTTGCCGCTTGGTCGGCCGCTGGCCACCGCTGCGTATGTCTCTGTACGGGGGCATTCAGTCGGTATCTGGGATGAGCAGGCGATAGCAGCGGCGGGCAGCGCGGCGGCTGTTATCTGGCCGACAGTCAGCTAGGCGGTGGCCTCTTAGTAGTTCAGCTTCTTCACACCAGATATCGTGAATAAACATGCCGGTAGAAGAGCAAATACCTGATACAAATGCCGATGCCGATTTTACGAAAACCCGCTTTGCAGGGCAGACTCGCAGGAACACGAGGAGTACCTACGACAGCTGGATCTCTGCCCGCGTTCTGCCGTTCGTGCATATTTCCTTCGAAATGACGAAATCGTCGAAATCGAAAATGAGTTTTGGAATTGGTAGGGTCTCGACGGGGGATTCATGATGATGGGTTTACAATTGATAGGGTCTCGTGGAAAATGTATATACCCAAGGGCGTATCCAGAATCGGTGGTTTGGGTCCGTTGGGGGGGGGGGGCAAATCCCATAAAGTTTCAAACAATTCTGAAAATTCATCGGATTTCGCTTGCTTGTGCATCGATAACTGATTTAAAACAAACTTTCCTTAGTAAAAGTTGCTTAGATTTTATATTATAGCAGGAAATGTGTCAAATTTGCGCCGATTTCAGATGGTTGGGGATGGCCCCGTCCCCCCCCCCCATCTGAAATCCCCCCCCCCCCCCCCTCCCCATCTGGATCCGCCCATGTATATACCAGCATGATTCAAACTTACTCTCCAAATGCCGCATGGCGTCGGAGGCGGGGGACACGTTCCCCAACATTTTCAGATTTTAACATTGCGCCTATGGGCGTTGAATCGACTTCAAAATGCCTGCGCTCCGCCCCCCCCCCCCCCATGTTTCCGTAGACATGAAACGGCTTGTCGGACCATGCGGTTAAAGGGACTGTCCCACCTGCCCAAAGTTGGCATTTGGTCGCCGAGGGGTGGGCATATAGGATGTAGGTATGGGCGGCACGTACAACGATGAGGTATGGTGGGTAGCGACTTTGCTGGGCGCTTGTGCAGACATATGGGTTGGGGGTTGAGTGGGGTAGTGGGTGTGACGGGTGGGGGGTCCGCGCACACCGACACACACAAAACATTGGGGTGGGAGGCGACACTAGGGGGACCACGAGCCACCCAACACAGATGGGGGGGGGGCAAGACGGGAGGTGAATTGTAAGGGATGGAGGCTTTGAGTGTATGTGTGTGTGTGTGTGTGGTGTGTGTGTGTGTGTGTGTGTGTGTGTGGTGTGTGTGTGTGTGTGTTGTGTGTGAGTGTGTGTGGTCGTGTGTGTGTGTGTGTGTGTGTGTGTGTGTGTGTGTAGTAGGTGTGTGTGTGTGTAGTGTGTGTGTAGTGTGTGTGTGTGTGTGTGTGTGTGTGTGTGTGTGTGTGTGTGTGTGTGAGTGTGTGTGTGTGGTGTGTGTGTGTGTGTGTGTGTGATGTGTGTGTGTGTGTGTGTGTGTGTGTGTGTGGTGGTGTGAGTGTGTGTGTGTGTCGGTCGTGTGAGTGTGTGTGTGTGTGTGTGCGTGTGTGTGACGTGTCGTGTAGTGTGTGTGTGTGTGTGTGTGTGTGTGTGTGTGTGTGTGTGTGTTGTGTGTTGTGTGTGCGTGTGTGTGTGTCAGGTGTGTGTGTGTGTCGTGTG